>JBBPDH010230360.1:0-12267 GCA_037974565.1 Clupeocharax schoutedeni | reverse complement strand
GATACTTTTTACTGCTTGTTTGTTTGCATTTTTTCTAATATTCAGCTGTTTTTGCTGCAGAAAGAAGCCACTGCTGACAGAAATGACTTCAAACTATTTGCGCAGATGCCTAAGACTTTTGCACAATGCAATGGTGTAACCGTGTAACTGTAGAGGGTGTAGAGCAGGGGGCTCTGCCAGTGACAGTGAAGAAGTGAGCGCCCACTCTAACCCTCTGTATGCGGTTACTTAGGAAGTCCTTAGTCCAAAGACAGGGCGAGGGTGGGAGCTCCACATATTGAACATATTTCTTTCAATAAACCGTCTGTGGATTCTCTCAGAGGTATGGGCTGTGCTTGGACCTGGAAAGTGATATAAAGGTTATCTTCATTACATAAGAAAGCTTCACTAATTACAGGAGGATGAGGAGGGTATTCTGCTGCTGAGATGAAGGGGGGAAAACAGACTGAAATGTCAGTGGCAGCAGAGATAGTGGCCAAGATGACAGTTCTTCTGAAACCCTGTATTGTTGCATTGTTTCAGTGCATTTTCTATGAACTATGGAGGCACATAAGTGTGAAAGGAAATTACACCAGCGAATAAAAAGTGCAAACACAAACATTCGCACTGCACACATAGGGAAAGTGAAGACTGTAGTAAACATGAGATGCTTATAACCCAACACATATCAGTCTATATCAGGCCTATTAAACTAGCAGCCCGCGGCCCTTTTGAAATCAGCAAGACTGCCAGTAAATCAGTGTGTGATTCATATGATATAATAAAATGATGGGTTTTGGATCATGATTGGCTGGTAGTCCCCTGCTACTTAGATTGGTTATCTGCTGTGTTGTATATAATTTCCCTATCCAAGCACAAAAGTTTCCATATTATTAGCCAACCGCTGCCGAAAGAGGCGGGATTTGTCAGAAAATGCGTGTGTTTAAAAAGATCTGGCAGTAACAAAAGTCACACACACACACACACCAGTCACACACACACACACACACTGGTCACACACACAAACACACACACACACATACCTCTGTAGTTTTAGATTGGTGATGTATCTACTCTAACAGCGGTCAGAGTTCTCGTATAGAACCAGACGGCGGCTATGTTTGACTGTTAAAGCACCTCTGGCGCAGTCCTGAACTGGCAATCGGGCCGATGGTAAATTTGGGCCGACCCATAGAATCTGCAGAACATGCCCCAAAACATCACACTGCCTGTTTTTTACCACTGGTGGTAACACAGCCACACACACGCAACCTGCAGTCCACGTGATATAAAAGAATATGTGGTTCATCATGCCACCTTCTTTCATTGTGGTCCAGTGTTGGAACTCTTACTGATCTGCAGCCACTCAGTCCCATACGCTGCAGGCTGTCCCGTGTGTTTGGTCTCCTTTCTAACACAGCCAGCAAAAGGACCAGATGTGCTAGCACCACCCCCCACATGCACCACTGAGCCTTGGGCGCCCCTGACCCTGTCGCCAGTTCACTGCTTGTCCTTCTGCCTGAACCAGTGGATCCACTGCACCCTGGAAACACCCCACCAGACCTGCCATGTCAGAGATGCTCCATCCCCGTTGTCTAGCCATCACAATTTTAACCTGGTTTAAGAACCTGTCTATATATAATATCATATTGTATTATATAATCTCATAGATTCTGTCATAGAAACACATTGTAATGCAATGTTTTGCAGTAATGCAATGATAATATCTTACTATTATCAGCCCTCAGTATAAAATAATACAGCAGAAGAAGTCATTTTTGAAGCATTACAGATGTTTGAAGCATCTTGAAGAGCAAGTTAACCTCCCCCAAATCTCATCTCTTGTATTCTCATGGCGTGTGTATCTGTTAGTGTGTGAGTCTTAGGTGCAAAAATGCTCAATTCAATATACGGATGGAGGGTTGCCATCTGTGATGTAGGGGATCATGGTCTGCTGAGAACCAATTAGTTCACCAGAGAGCATTTTAAGCATAAGCTTAAAATAATTTAGGAAACTGTGGGGAACAGCTGTCTAAGCTCTCGCCAGCCTCTGAGTCAACAGGGGAGTGGGTACAGAACCGACAGAACCGACATAAAAGACAGAAGAGACAGAACCGACGGAATAGAAAGAAGAGACAGAACCGATGGAATAGACAGAATCAATGGAACTGAGAGAACCAACGGAACAGACAGAAGCGATGAAACCAATGGAACCGGCGGAAAAGGCAAAACAGACTGAACAGACTGAACCGACGGAACAGACGGAACAGACGGAACAGACTAAACAGACAGAACAGACTGAACAGACGTAAGAGACAGAACAGACTAAACAGACTGAACAGACTGAACAGATGGAACAGACTGAACAGACTGAACAGACTGAACAGACAGAACAGACAGAACAGACTGAACAGACGTAAGAGACAGAACAGACTAAACAGACTGAACAGACTGAACAGATGGAAAAGACGGAACAGACGGAACAGATGGCACAGACAGAACAGACTGAACAGACGGAAGAGACAGAACCGACTAAACAGACTGAACAGACTGAACAGACGGAACAGACTGAACAGACTGAACAGACGGAACAGATGGCACAGACTGAACAGACTGAACAGACGGCACAGACTGAACAGACAGAACAGACTGAAAAGACGGAAGAGACAGATCAGACTAAACAGACTAAACAGACTGAACAGACTGAACAGACGGAACAGACGGAACAGACTGAACAGACTGAACAGACGGAACAGACTGAACAGACTGAACAGACTGAACAGACAGAACAGACGGAACAGACTGAACAGACTGAAGAGACGGAACAGACAGAACAGATGGAACCGACTGAACAGACAGAATATGGGCAAGAAGAGAGCATTAAATAAGAAAGGATTTCTCGACCATGGCACCCTGTCTGCTGTCCACATGAATGATGCATCTCACTGTCTGTGTCTCTCTCCTAAAATCTCCTTGTCTGTTGAACGATTTGAGTCCTTCATTTCTGCAGATGCAAGGTTTCTGCTCGCTAACTGCAAGCCGTGATCATGACAGGCACCTCTGCAGTGGATATCACAGCTTAAAAGGTTCTCAGAGAGAACGAGAGAAAAAAGTGGATGTAATTGTTTGCAGTCTGATGTGCATCAGTGCATGAAGACTGCCCTCAGATTTGAATTTGCGTGTAAAAGTGACTGAAAATATTTGCAAGCTTGAGTTACTTTGGTAGTGAAACCTTACTCACAATTTTGAAAGTTGATGTTTGAATTTTACTGAATATTTAGCTTGGAGTTCTCAGTTGAGGGGTTTGATCTGTAACTTCAGATAAAGTTCCACCAAATTTGATACATGAGTCACCTTAGAGTGATTAAGAAAGGGAGGAAGACAGGAAGAAGAAAGATAGATGGGGGCGGGGGGGGTATGGAGGAGAGAGAGAGAGAGAGTGAGAGAGAGGAAGAATGAAGGAGAGAGAGAGAGAGAGAGAGAGAGAGAGAGAGACAGAGAGAGAGAAAGAGATGAAGACAGGGAGAAGAGAGAGAGAGACAGTGACAGAGGAGGAGGAGAGAGAGGGAGAGAGAGACAGAGCAGAGAGAGAGACAGAGAGAGGAAAGAAATTAGATTTCAGATGATAAAAATCATTATTCACTGAAGCTCATCTGTTGTTCATCAGTAATAGAAAAGCTTCTGTTCCCTTTATGTTAGAGCAGACTGACAGACTGCAGCCGCAACAGAAGAGAAGTGGATGCAGGACTATTTCAGTCGTAAGGTCTCTGGAAACATTTGTCAAATCACTCTCCAGAGTTTGAAACAGTTAGATTAAATGAAACTTTAACCTATATAGGACATGGTTTCAGTTCTTATAGTCAATTTGTTGGAAGTAGGTAACATGTGGAACCGCGAGGATCTGAATGATTTGATGAGGGATAAACTCTGATGGAGTGATAACTGGATGAGATCATCTTCAGACCAGCAGGTCTTCCCAGGCACTGCTGGAAGACAGCTCTTTTCCTCATCCTGCAGCTACATTGTACTCATAGTTCAGTACTCTCTCCCCTGAGAAAATGCTATTAAGTTAGTGTTAAAGCTCTTAGTTTACAACAAATACAAACAACATTAATGTAGTAAATGGTGGTTTCAGTGTTCCCTGAACCCTTTCCAGACCTCTTTCCTCATGGAAGCCCAGTTTTACCTGCAGCTCCATCAAGTCCCTGGTTTGGCTCTTTTTACTGCAGGAGATTAAATTAAGTGTTGATTATGGAATTTTATTCATTCACCCAATGACTGGAGGCCCTGAGCAGGAACCTGGATCCAAACCTGTGTTCTTCTAACAGCTCACAGAATATCCACTACTTTTTAGAAAAAAGAAAACCTGATACTTTTTACTGCTTGTTTGTTTGCATTTATTCTAATATTCAGCTGTTTTTGCTGCAGTAAGAAGCCACTGCTGATAGAAATGACTTCAAACAGTTTGCACAGGGGCCTAAGGGGCCTTTTGCACAGTACTGTATATAAAAAATCTGTCTATATAACAAATTCTTTTTTAATGAAATGTGATTCCAAAGATATGAACCTTTTTCAGTCATAATTTGGCTTATAAAGTCTACCTTTGTTGTTAAGGATTTTCAGCAAGCTCATGGAGTCCCTTCCACTTATCTGGAGTCCGTTGGCCCCTCCAGACTTTAATTTATTCATCAACCTAAATCCTATTGCCACATTTTTAGACTAGATCAAATATTTACCACCAGAATCTGTCAGGGGAGGGACCATCACGGTGGTAAATTATGCATCTCCGGTCCAGGTTTAAATGGAACATGTGGGCCCAAAGTTCACTAAACTGGTGGGCGGTTTTCAAGTGACGCAGCAGATTTGCTTACAGAGACTTTCTGAATGTGTAACCCTCAGCAGGCCTGGCATTAGGGCTGGAGACACAGTGCACTGGATGATATGAACATGTCCTGTCCCTTCAGATGACTTTTCATAATTACAGAGAAAAGCAGAGATCTCTGTCTAGTCTGCAGTCTTAAAGTGCATAAGTGAGTGAAGCTAGCCGTAAAGAGGCAGTCCAGCCTCCTGTTGAGCAAAATACAGTAACCCCTCGGATTCAGCTTAACACAGATTTTTCTGTGAACCGAACTGTATTATCGCCCACCAATCCAGCGGTGGCAGTAATGCACTGAAAAGTTGTCAACTGCCATAAAAAGAAGAAGGAGTTGTCCTGTTCTCATATTTTAGTGTTTTAACCCCCCCCACACACACACAATTTTCAACAGTTATCTCAGTTTATGTAGTATTAGTAAGCTGTCCCCTGTCTAAACATGTGGGTAGAGAGAGTTATTTCAACCTTTCTTTTGTGTACAAGTCTTTGTTTTGGCTGTTAATGCTAACTGCTAATGCTAATGTTTTTAAGCAAGTTTTCCTGATTATTTGTTTACCTTTACATTTTCTTTAAGGGTAATGCAGTAAACTGAGTTTAAAATGAAATAATTCTGGGGGCAGATTTGGGGCATATATACGGTTTGCACTATAAAACTAGGCATTTTAGGCGTTTTTTTTAACCAAAATATAACAATGCATTTTTTCAATATATTAAGAACGCATATTGAAAAAACGCATTGTTGAACTTAACCCCCATGAAAAGCGGTAGCAAAATAGCAAAAAAGTGTTTTCTCCAGTTTTCTGACACAGCAATAAAAATGTATGTTCCACAATGTAATATGACATTCTGGGCCAGATGTGCATACATTATATGGATAAAAGTATTGTGACACACCAGTTTTTCAGGGTTTGGGTGTTGTGTACCGGATCATCATAACTTTAAAAAATGCTTAAATTTTTTTTTAAAATGGACAAAAATAGAATGCCACCTTTTGTGGCAAGCTTGTTCAACACTTGTGCAATTAAAGTGAATAGTAAACAAAGTTATATACTCGGTAAACACATTTATTTAATACTTTTTTAACAGTAGATGCTGTTTTGAATGCCTCCTAAAGCAGAGATCCCCAACCAATGGGCAGTGAACCAGTTTCAGTCGTTTAGTACCTGGCCACACAGAAAGACAGAATAAAATATATTTTATTGATTATCTGAAAGATCTTTTATTTCGAAAAATGCTCGTCTTGGTCACATAATACTGACATCACAAATTTAGCCCAAAATCTAGTAAAAAATGTCATGTTTTTTTTCATGTTTTTACATACTTTTTTGATCTGTACCAGTCTGTAAAACATAGTTTTACATGAAACTGGTCCGTAGCACAAGCCCTCCGTGGTTGGGGCTTCTAATCTAAAGCCTAATTATCCTCCCCCTGGTGGCCACAGCCAGCAACAGCAATGAGAGACTCCAGTCCCCCTCCCTCATTCTCTAACAACACCTTTGAAAGAAGACAGAGTTATGAGACAATATGTGTTGACATGAAACAACAACCTGCCTTTTGTCACGTGAGTGTGTGTGTGTGTGTGTGTGTTTGTGTGTGTGTGTGTGTGTGTGTGTGTGTGTGTGTTTGCTTGAGTTGCGAGGAACACAAACACTGTTAATGACTATCATTGTACAGATGATATTGAATGGGAGGGTGGAACATATTCTAGCCTTGAAATAGATTTTCCACTGGACCATTCATGGCTGCGTGGCAGGCAGGCCGAGGCTTTTTGTATTCAGAACACAGACACAGAATTTCAGAAGCTCTGAAAGTGCCATCTGCTGGCCAGGTTTAAGAATACTTGCCACACACACACACACACACACACACACACACACACACACACAGTAATTTCTAGGTGGGTATTTCTTTGCTACTTCTAATGCTAACCTGTCCCTAACATTATTTTTTTTCCTGCTTTTACATTTCGAAATAGTAAAAAATAAATGGTACAGCATGTCCAGGGGTCTCATTTATAACCGTTGCGTACACACAAAACTGGACCTAAAAGATGCGTACGGCTCTTTATACGCAAAAGTTGTGATAGCAGAATGTGCGCAAATGTATGCCAACTTTCATTCATGCGTACGAACATTTTGGAGAAAGAAAATACGACCACGGTTGGGTAAGCAGCAACGTGTGCGGTTTCAGTACATAAATAATAATTCCTTGTGCTAGTGTACATACACCGTACACTTATTCGGTCACATATTTGTAATAGTAAATAAATATATAAGATGTATATATATATATATATTTCTGATCGCAGGAACCACTAGGCTACCAACTGCCCCAAGCTATTAACCACAAGTCTATTAGTGTTGCAATGTTTATTGTTGCTTCAAACATTGTTTGAAATGCAGCCATCACAAAATACAATTTAATCAAAAAATTTGCAATTTTTTCGTGCTAGGTAACACTTCACTACTCTGTAACATCTGCGCACTGCGTAACATCGCCAGTATCAGCACTAACTGGTAAATGAGGGACAGTAGTAGAGAAATAATGAATAGATTTCTTACCTTACCCTTAACCCTAAATCTAACCCTAACCTTAACCTTAACCCTAAACCTAACCTGAACTTTAACCTTAACATTTATGTTTACGCATTTAGCAGACGCTCCAGAGAGCATCAGTGCTTAAAGTCCACAACTGTTCTTAAACCTGGAAAGCTAAACTTAAATCAACAACAGCTTTTAACCAAGTTCCTGCTAGCTGTATGGTGTTTGTTACACACCATAACAAACCCTGTCAAAGAGAAGAAGCAAGGCAAAGATTAATACACAAGTATGGAAAACAGTTAAGAGGGTAAGTGACTGAGGGATTTGTTAAATATAGAGGAAAAGATGTATAAGAGATGCATGAGAAGACTGGTTAGTCACCAAGATGCTCCTTAAAGAGGTGGGTCTTCAGAAAACGCTTGAAGAGTCGAAGGACTCCGCAGATCTGATGGCAAGAGGGAGTTTGTTCCACCACTGGGGGGCCTAGATCGAAAAGAGTCTTGATACATGTCTTAACCTTTAACCTAACCTTAACCTTAACCCTAAACCTAACCCGAACCTGAACACTAAACCTAACTCTAACCCGAACCTTAACCATAAACCTAACCCGAACCTGAACCTGAACCTGAACCTTAACCTTAACCCTAAACCTAACCCAAACCTGAACCTTAACAGTCTCCATTTAGTGCTGATACTGGTAATGTTACGTAGTACCCATTAAAACACAGGGTAGTGAAGTGTTGTCCGAGCACAAAAAAAGCCCCAAATCATGATCCCAGCATGTATTTTGATTATACTGTATTTCGTGATGGCTGCACGAAAACTTGTGATACCGGGTTGCATGTAGAGCATCTATGTGCTATCAGTCTTTCTGTGGTCAGACTGTGATTCATATTTTGCTTCCACTGCCGCTCTCTGCCTCCCAGTTGCAGGCTTTAAGTAGGTCACCCAGGAAAGAAGCAGGTGTCTCTGGAGCCAAAATGGAGCTTCCAGTGCAGCAATCAGAGCCGGGATGAAGTCAAATTGCGCAAGCTGCCGTATTTAGCGACTGTCAGAGCTAGTTTGACTGGGAGGATTTGAGAGGGCGACTAAGATCTGCATGATTTTGGACGATGATAGTGCTTCTCTAGTCACAAAAGAATTGTGTGTTTAAAAGAATGATTCAGTCTGTGAAGCTAATTGTGCTAATAATGCATGGGAGAGGGTATCCACCAGTTCGCATTATGGAACTGATACCATATTATTGTGTGATTCCATTTCTAGGCAGCGTTAGCCTGCATGCTCGAGCTATTGCTTTAGGTTGCCTGTGACGAATATCCTCAGTCGACATCTGTAGCATGTGAGCGGCGAACATAGTCTCTGTTGCTGGTGTATATGAGTCACTGTGTTTTTATGAAGGACCAGGTGTGAATAAAGCAAGAAGGACCTTCCTGAGTCATTACCCAGACAAATAATTAAAATGAGTCAGTACACTTCTCTCTCTCTCACTCTCTCTCTCTCCCATCTCTCTTATTCTGTCTCTCATCTTATCCCGCTCCCTTTCTCTCTATCTTGTTCTACTCTGTCCTCATTTCCTGTCCCATTGTCTCTGGCAGTGATTCTCTCGCTCTCCAATTTTTCATCTGTTCACTCTGTTCATCCTTTTTCATGCATCTAAAATGTCTACTGCCAGTCCGAACTGCTGCTGAGTTTAAACTATACAGGGATTCCTAAAGATACGACTGTTCCTAGGAAAGTTATGTACACAAAACTCAATAACCGATCCAAACACAGCTGTCAAATCTAGAACATAAAACACAACTAAGCCACAGAAAAAGGAAAAGGACAGAAATATACTTGTACAATGTATTTTAGTGGCAAAAAATGATAAAGAGTTTTAGAAGCCATGGTAAAGCCCAAAATGTTGCCAAAGCAACACAAACTGAACACTCCCTGGTGCATATTCTGCGTATTCTTACACCGCTCGCCACTGAACTACTTTGCCCACATGAGCATCATTACCATGAAATGTCATCTGTCGAAATTCTCGTAACTCAAGGATTCCCTCTATAACATTATTTTTGCAATTTTATGTCAGGATATGTGAGTTATGTGGCCATGTGGTTTCAGTAAGACTTGTGATAGCATGCACTTATATTAGCTTGTCAAGAATAGATATGTTACAGATATGTTATGTATTGGAGATCAGTTAGTGTATGACTTAATCAACAAAAGTGTGGAGCCAGTATTCCAACATGGGGGACACAGAACACACTGTAGGTCATACGGTATAATATTGAACCTAAACATTTGTTTACAAGTAATTTTTTCTAAGTCAAATCTCAAGTCTTTGAGTGGCAATGTTTACAAACGGCGACTCTAAATGTGGGATTTTTGAGCTGCAAATGTTGAGCTAGAAGATATACTTATTGACCACGCCCCACGATTACAATTGGCTGTTACTTAGCAGGGGGCGGGACTGTGTGCTGTGATATTCCCTCACCAACATGGAGGATTTGCCTTAAATGATCATAAATCTAAATGTTAAATATGAAAAATATATCTTGCACTCTAAATGTGAAATTCCACAGTTAGATAGGGCTTGGTGACCCCTTTCCAACGACCCCTTTCCAATGTTCACCTCGGTCAAAAGTAATGGGACACGGGGGCAAGGTGAATGGTTTTCAGGTCATTGGTAAGAGTATGTGATATAAGTAAATAATTCCATGAAATGAACATTGTTCATGAGTTATGACTCACGACTCACAGCACCGAGACTCCCAGCACAGAGTCCGAGGCAAATCTCTAGACGTTGAGGGAAGTCTAAAGTCAAGTCTCAAGTTTTTCTTTGTGCGACTTAAGTCAGACACAAGTCCAAACCTTTGGCTTCGTTTAGTACTATTGTAAATTCTCCAAACGTGGAATAAGCGCACACAAGGGACCACCTGTGTCTTAAGTGAAAATGGCTGTCGCTGAATTGTCACCTACCCCTCATTTGTAATTGGTGGCAACAGCAGAGAGTATCAAGAGACACCACACACTGACATCCTCTTACTCCCAGTTTTGATTAAGGTACAGTCCCAGGGACCCGTACAGAAGAACACTACTTCTGAAGCCAACCTCCAACGTCTCAAAGAAGATTTACATTATTTAGCAGATGCTTTTATCCAAAGCAACTTCTTTTCCCTAACTACAGGGGGCAGTCTCCCTGGAGGAATTTGGGGTTACGGGACTTGATCAGGTGTGGTGTGCTGAAGGCAGGAATCGAACCTGTGACCTTTTGTGATCCTACCCACTAGGTCTCCAACATCCCACTTGATGGTAACAACCAACAGCCATTCTCAGCTTAAGGATCCCTCCCATGAAGAGAACTTTGAATTCCCCCAATCGTCACACACACACCACAGCTACACCTCACCCTCCCTGCTTCACTGTATTTAGGATTCCCTAAGAAACTGAATGACTTACTTCTTGCGGGAGCTAAGCTCTCATTCTACAGCTGCCACCCCCAGGTCATACTTAATAAGCGACGTGCACCTAACCCACCATCTCATGACAGTATGCAGCTAGTGGTTAGGGCATTCGCCCTGCGATCAGAAAGTCTGGGTTTGATTCCCAAGAGCGCTAGACTCCGTTGAGGTACCCTGAGCAAGGCACCGTCCCCACACGCTGCTCCCTGGGTGCTGTGTTCCTGGCTGCCCCCTGCTTCACTTGGTGAATGGGTTAAATGCAGAGGCAGAATTTCGTGCTGTGGTGTGTTCACGTTTGACAGAATGGTCACTTTCTTTTTAATACAAAATACTAGAAGTACCACCAAAAAGGAAAACAAAACCTTAAAAAGATTTTTTTTAAAAAAAAAGATGTTTAAAAATATGGTTCCTGCCGGTCAATTGAGCCTCATTTCTGTCAATCAGAGCTCCAGCCATTCAAAATGCTGCTGCTAGAGTTATTACCAAAATCATGAAATGAGATTTCAAGTTCTTATACTGAACCCAGTTCAATACAGAATCAGTTTTAAAGCATTACTCACTGTGTGCAGGTCTCTCAATGGTTTGGGCCCTAAATACATCTCTGATATGTTTAATGCATTTAAACCTGGTTAAGCTGCTCAGCTAGTGGTGGATACAACAATAATATTTGGTAGGTTATTTGATCAGTTAGCATGTTGCACAGAAAACCACTTCACCCAAAGTTAAGACTTGGCAGGGATCAGTTAGCATTCTAGAAAAATACTGCACCCAAAAATACTGTTAAGGAACACTTAGAATGATTAAACTAAGACTAAGCCTATCATGGTCACAGTAAATAGAAGCTAACAAATCAGCAGCTAGCCAGCTGGCAAACATTTGAATGTTTAATAAGACTTTAGGTGATGAAAATGTGGCTTTTACCTTGCGATCCAATTAAATCAAATCAAATGAATGAAACCGTGTCAAGCGATTTTAGAAGAATGAGCACTTCCTGAACTCAGACTGAATTAGGCATTCTTGATGCGGGCATTCATCCATATCATTTTGCATAATGCCATCTTGGAGCACCACATGCCTTATAAGCTTATGCATTTAGGAGATGTCTGAAGATTTTAAAGCTTTGGAAAAACTGTAGCATGCAGAGAAACGCTGAATATGCTTTTGCCAAACATACCCACTGCTTTGTGGGCTTATATAAAAATGCTTTATGAAAGATGGCTTTATGTAGGTTAAAGTCTTTCTGTATTTGAAGAAGTCCTGAAGATGAAATAAGGGCAATGCTTAACAATGGTCATTTATAGTCAGGGGAACAAAAAGCTGTCAGATTATTTTACTGTCTGTCCACTGGAGCTTAACCCTTTTGTGCAGATGGGAAATCCAGCTTCATTTGGAGCGATTTGTACTTACATTATTTAAGATTCATTAT
>JBBPDH010230336.1:0-12268 GCA_037974565.1 Clupeocharax schoutedeni | reverse complement strand
TTCCCTACCTACAGGGGGCAGTCTCTCCCTGGAGCAACCTGGGGTTAAGGGTCTTGCTCAGGAACCCAGTGGTGGTGTGTTGAAGGTAGGATTAGAACCCATGACCTCTTGGTCTATAGGCATGTATCATAGTCACTATGCCACCACCTCCCTTCAGTGGCAATTAAAGACTGTTGTTTAAGACATGTTGTTATGTTGGCGGTTCTTCAATAAAAAACAATATAAAGATTTCTTTAAAATATTTTCTAGCTTAAAATGTCAATGTTAACAGTGAAATCTAACACGACATGGGACAGTGTCCATAAGTCTAAGCTATCCAGGTGCATTTTTAATCAAATACACTGAATGAATTATGAAGCCATATTTGAACAAAGACTGACATCTTGTGGGTGTTCTGAAGAACAGCAGGTTATGTCAACGCCCTTGAAAAGAAAAAGTGGTCTAATAGTGTTTCATATGCGTCATTGTTTTCAGTGAAGTCTGAGTTTAAGGGACCCACACTCACAACTATTTTAAATGGAACTTGGAGCTTATACTTACAGGGCTATAGAAATCCAGGTGTAGCCTCACGCAAAATGTTCAGGAGCAATAACGAGGACACCAGCAGCCTGGCTGTGTTACTGCAGCTCAGCGGGGGATTAGTCTCAGGAGAGGACGGTGGGAGGTGGAGGACAGTGACTGACACAGCGCTGGTTCATCTTAGGGGCGGTCGGTAGTGCCTAGCCCTTGTTGCGCAACATTGCGCCAAGATGTACATCGAGGACGTGTTTCACCCTTAGGTGAAACTGCAGAGGACAACTCATCCAGGCAACCCGGAGAGAGTGATCATGTCTGCCCAAAGAGTGTTCGCCCTGCCCAGGCAGCAGTCCCTACTCCTCCCGGCCGTCCTTAACCCCTTCGTGCTGGACGACAGGCTGACCAGGAGTGAGAAAATCAAAGTAAGTACTGAATATTTATTTAGCTGCCAAGTAGTTACATTTCACTGCGCCCCATGCGCAGTCCCTTGTCCGGAAACAGCAGGGGAGGCGGTCTCCAACTCTCCTAATATGTCTACAGACCTGCCGTATCTAATCTAATCCTCCAAAAGCCTCTGGACATGCGTGCTCTCTCCTAAAGAGCAGCCTGGCCCCAGACCAAGCATGTAAACACAAGTATTCTCACATTCCACCTCACTCAGTTGACTAATGTAGTGAGGGATAAGAAAAACACTCGAACACTGTCCTGGAAAGTTTTAGGCTGAAAGATGACGATTTTGTTTCAACAGTTACTATAAGTACACTACATGGACAAAAGTATTGGGACGCCATTACACCAATAGAGACTTTACACTGGTCACACACGAGAAGGTGTGGCTCGCAGTCTCCGTTCTAGTTCATCCCAAAAGTGCTGGATTGGGTTGAGATCCGTTCTTCTACTCCTCATCCAACCATGTCTTTATGGACTTTGATTTGGGCAGTGGGGCACAGTCATGCTGGAATAGAAAAGGCTCTTCCCCAAACGGTGTCCACAAAGTTGGAAGCATGGCGTTGTCCAGAATGCTTTGGTATTATAATTGCCGTTCACTGGAAGTAAGGCGCCACCTGAACTCAATTATTGTCTATATAGTGTGTATGTGTGTTTGCGTTTGTGTGTATGCATATATGATTATATATGATATTATAAATTTGCATAATAATAATAATAATTATTATTATTATTATTATTATTATTATATTCCCTTGCCTGGATAGCCCAGTAGGTAGTGTATGGCACTCTTAATTTCAGGGTCCATGTTTGGTGTTACATGTGCACTTGGGGCAGCTTGTGGCCTAATGGTTAGGAAGTTGCCCCTTCAATCACAAGGTCGTGAGTTCAAATCCCAGCTGCTAGTGTCATCACTGATGTACCCTTGAGCAAAGTACTGTCCCCACACACTGCTCCCCAGGTGCCCCTCGTTGGTGGCAGCTCACTGATTCACTTGGTGAATGGGTTAAATGCAGAAAGAATTTCAGAGTGTCCACACAGTTTGGTGTGTTCAGGCATGACTCTAAGCGACCACTTTAATATATTTCTTTTTCAAAAGGCATTTTTCAGACCAAATTTTTAGATTTACACCAATATAACCAACAGTATTACATATAATAAGTAAAAGTGATCATTCTGTCATACGTGAACACACCACAGTACACAGTGTGAACAGCACAGAATTCTTCCTCTGCATTTAATCCATTTAACAAGCAAAGCAGTAGGCTGCCACCAACGAGGGGCACCCGGGGAGCAGTGTACCTTGCTCAGGGTACCTCAGTGCTTAGCAGTCTTTAGAATCAAACTTCCTGATTACAGAACGAACACCCTAACCACTAGGCTACCAGCCGCCCCAAACTGGTTAAGATTTACAATCCTTCCGATCAGCACTGCAATCCCCTGCAAACAGTTGTTTCACATCTAACCACTAAAAAAACATTTGGTTACGTCTCTGTTGCATTGTTGCAATATGCGTAAAATAGTACATCATCAGTGGAATTCCTTTTTGAGTGAGTGTCCTTCCTCTGCTTATGAAATAATTTCTTTAGAGCACAACCCCCAGGTCCAACATACTGCATGTCAAACATGACATGCAAACAAGTCCGTAACCTGAACACATATGGAGACATGCTCACTGTGTTATGCCTGTGTCTGTCCTGTTACAGTGCTTACTAATTATTAAACCCTGACTTTGTTCGTGTATGCAGTGTTTTCTCCTGGGAAGCTTCCTTGTGCCCCTGCGATCCATCCTCATGGTGCTGGCTCTGATGGTAATGTGGCCTGTTTCTGCTTTAATAACCTTCAACCAGCCTCTGAAAGGAGATGTGAAGCCCATGACTGGCTGGAGGAGGTATACCATCATTTATTACCCACTAAAAATATCCAAACCACAAATCAACTACAGCATATTGAATAGGATTTTAAACATGTCTATTAAACAATGTCCCTATATGTTCCTTATACAGTTTCTTTATTACCATTATTCTTGATCATCAAAAAACTGGGAATAAGCACAAACTAACTGACCATCAGGAACAAGGCACTGTTTATTTCTCAGACAAATAACAGCCAGAAAACAGTTCTATTCAACAGTGTCCATAGTATCTCAGCTATTTTACATATAGTATTCAGCCATTTTGTTTTCTGGTGAATACTGATACGATCAGTCTATTTTTCTTTGGTAATCTGATTAATCAAATGACACCTTATAGCTCACTCTCACACAACAACTGGCATACAAGCTGCTGTGAATTGCAAGACTGAGTGGAAGTCAGTCAGTGTCAGTGTGTGGGCTGGTATTTAATCAGAGAAACAATAATTAACCTTTAAACCAAACTAGATTTAAAGTAGCAACCAGCAATTAGGGGTGGGTGACATGGCAAAAATATAAATCAACTACACTGCATCCAGTCAAACGAGATCCATTATGCTGTCCTTTTAATAACAAATGCAGAAAAACATGCTCTTCGTAGAAACATGGCAAGCTATCATGATAAAAATAATAAAATGTGTATAAAAAAAAATAATAAAATAATAATAAAAATAGTGCATTGTTGCCCTCCTATAAATAAAAAGTTTATTAAGAATTACTATGGATATATAACTAATATATTTAAATAATTATCTGTGTATTGATGAGCTAAGCTTGTCTTACTACATTCATCAATTGATTGTATTAGTTTGTTGGTTATGTGGATAGAGGACATAGTGCCGCAACTATGAAATCATAAAATTTCCAAATATTCAATCAAATACCTCACATATTTGATTATTATACAATAATAAGAAAAGCTATTATTATAATTCATGAATCTGATTTTATTTACTCAACCCCCGTCACAGGAGATAGCAGTTAGCATAAAAAGCTCATTTTGAGGATTCCCAATCTGGAAACCCTGTTGCAGACACAATTAATTGTGTCACTGACAAGTATGGTCAGCAATGGAAGTTAAACACAATGTTTACATTTTTGCACTTTTCACAAGTTAAGATGTTAAGATTGCCATTAGTGAACTGTAACAGCAGATTAATTAACTGTGATACAGCACAGATTACTTTTCTACCCTACTTGGTTTATGAAGCTCTACAGTAGTCAGAGGTAGTGCTGTAAAATGTATATGTAATTTCTTGTCATGTACACCTATTCCATTGTGTGTGTGTGTGCAGGTTTCTATGCCGCACAGTGATGCCGTTTGTAGGTCGGCTGTATTTCCTAGCAATGGGTTTTCGGGTGGTGGTGAAGGGGAGGCAGGCGAGTAGTGCTGAGGCTCCGATCCTGGCCGTGGCTCCTCATTCATCATTCTTTGATGCTATCGTCTGCATTGTGGCGGGTCTCCCCTCCACCGTGTCCCGCGCAGAGACTCTGGAGACCCCCATATTTGGCCGTAAGTACCCAACAGCTTCTGTCTTTGGACCTCATCAGAACTTCTAAATCCAGGACATATTGATGAAAATTTTTCCCAAAAACAAAGCTGAAATCTGAATCTTCCTTGATCCTCGTAAGACATATACAGGATCTAAATTCCTTACCAGCCACATTAAGGCCTACAACATCATGTAGAAACCATGAACCTACTAAATGCTTCTAGGCCTGTGGTGGGCTGTCGCCCCGCCCAGGGTGAGTACCTGCCTCACGCCCGTAGACCCTGGAATAGGCTCTGGGTTTTTTAAGGACCATCAGTTGAAAAAGTTGTATCAGGAACTAATAGTTGTTGTTATATGGAATCTCTCAAAACAAGGATGTTAGGATCAGGGTTGACTGAACACCTCATGGCAAAGTGATGCAATGATTTTGCACTAGTGCCAAATTAAGAAGCATCCATCTGCATATCCCTCTCTTCATACATATATTGTGATGATGCATCTGTAAGACATGTAGCTTTGTTCCCTTCAAATATCAAATAAAATATTTGTGTTTTTTTTAGTTTCGCTCTTACTTTTCCATACTTTTTTCACACTTCATGCATAGAGCGTTCCAGACCTGCTCATGTTGCGCTGCTGCTTTGTTCTAGATGCGCTCACGTTGCACTGCTGCTTTGTTTATGCTGGACCGCTATTTTTTCCCTGGAACATACCCCGGCATGGATATCCGTGGGATTTGTGCAAATTTATGGACAATAGTATGCATGCTATTGGCCGCTTATCCGTGAGTGTATGCCTTCTATCGGAAACAATCTGTCTGACACACCGCGGCTCATCTACCACAGAGATCACTTAATGGAGCTCGGACTACAGGCTCACCACACCATAAATACGGACAGCTTTCCAGAGGAAATTCTCTGAATTTCTCCAACCAGCATAAATCCATACAAAAAAATTACCAGGAGGGGGTAGGGGGTAGGAGGGGGTAGGGGGTTGGAGGGGGTATGTGGTGGGAGGGAGAGTGGCATTAAAGCCAGGTATAAAAGGGAGACCTTTAAACAGCAAGCATTACCTTCCATCATTCTGGCTAACGGGCACTCACTATGTTAAAATTGGACGAGCTGCAAGCTAGCGTTAACTATGTGCACGAATACAGGACTGCTTCAGTTCTTGCATTTACTGAAACCTGGTTAAACGAGAATGACGACATGCTACACATCAATGGCTTCACCTCGTCTTGACCGTTTTAGTGAGCTTACCGGTAAACAAAACATCTCTATGTAAACACACACTGGTGTGTGAGGGAAAAGTGTGCAACACAGACATTAAGCTTTTGTCTGTCTCCCTCCGCCCAACAATATGCACAAGCAGGCGGACAGAGTCTCATCATCTCCTTCTGTGTCGACATTATGATCCAAGCCAAAACAGTCACTATCTTTCCCAACAATAAACCTTGGATTACCAAAGAGCTTAAGGAAATCCTAAACAAAAAGAAAAGGCTTTTCTGTACCGGCTCTGAATCAGAGAAGTAGGAAATCAAGCAATCAATTAAAACTGCTGAAGTATAGAAACAAAGGGGAGTGAAAACCATGCCCTCTGTGAACACAGCTGCCTCCATTCATTCTACAGTCATCCCCATTCCCAAAAAAAGTACAGCTAAAGTTCTGAATGATCTTCAGTCCGTGGCTCTTACCTTTCTAGTGATGAAAGACCTGGAGAGGGTCGTAAAACATCATATCATTAGAACTAACTCTTCAGTCAGACTCTTGTTCGACGTCTTCGCCTCAGCTTTCAACACTCTGCAACCCCACATCCTGGCTACTAAACTTTCTGCCAACTTTCATCTGGACAACCAGTTAATCCTGTGGATATTGAACTTTCTGACCAACAGATCACAATGTACTGGTTAACAACATTCTGTCTGACCTCCGTTATACCTTGACAAGGTCCCCCCAAGGGTGTGTGCTGTCTCCTCTGCTTTTCATCTTATACACGGATGACTGCAGATCCACACAGTCCAACTGTCATCTGGTGAAGTACGCTGACGACAATCCTCCTGAGCCTGCTGTCAGCCTCCTCACATAACCATTGTCAGGTTCTGCAGGATTTTGTGGACTGGTGTGACTCCTCATATCTGGGAAAACCAGGGAGGTGGTGGTGACTTTCACCAACAAGCAGAGGGACCTGACTGCAGCAGCTACCACCTTCATACACGGGAAGCCAGTGAAGCTAATCGAGGACTATAAATATCTGGGAACCATCTTCAAACCTTGGCTGAAATTCTTCTCTAACACAGAAGAGAGTGGCAATGCCTGCTTAAGAAGCTCAGTTCCACTGGAGTCAGGAAAGACATTTTACAGACTTTTTAATACTCCTTTATCTCATTCTCCATCATCTGCTGGTTCCATTCCACCAGCATGCAGCACAGAATCATTTGTGTCATCTGTCAAATCTTACAACTGTTATATGTCTTGTTCCACTCTGTCTTTTAAATTGCCACTTGGGGATAAATAAAGTTTTTTTTGCCTTCCAAGAACAGTGGAAGATGTGACAGCTGCAAGGGTACCATCTAATTAAAGTTTTTGAATGCAGTTTCATTAAAGTTCTTGTTCGTATAATGGTCAGGCATCCCAATACTTTTGTCTATATTCATTTTTGCGATATCATGATATGATAGTGTGATGCATTGTTACACCCCGACTAAGGCAATAAGCAAAGCATGTAATTTGACTTTTGCAAATATCTGTTTCCTTCAAAGCAGATTCAGTAACTGACTTTGTGAATGAAAGAGTTACTACTCTGTGTTTCAGGGTTTCTGCGATGCCTGCAACCTGTGCTCGTCTCACGGAAAGACCCTGACTCTCGCAAAAACACCATCCTTGAGATCAGCAATAGAGCCAAATCTGGAGGCCGCTGGCAGCAGGTCAGGTCACTTCACTGTTTTGTGTGCTACTTCCATATTTAGAATCGGAATCAGATTCAGGCTTTGTTAGAAATTTCTTCAGGCACTTAGGAAATCGCATAGACACCTTCAATGCGGATGTACCATCACACAGGCATGTAGCTTTAGAGGAATAAAATATGATGTAATTGAACCCACAATGTCAGTTTCACAACCTGTCTTCTTAAAGGATTTCAGTTTGAGTCTGCTACCCACCCGTGTTGAAGGCAGGAAATTACTTTCGAGACCTTTACTTCCTCTTCGATTTGAAAAAAGGCCTGAATGCTATTTACTTCCCCCCTCAAAACAGAAGAGACTTTCCATAACCCTTCGTTCATTTCCATAAATATAAAAATAGGCACTAATTTTAGTGTTCTTTGGAATTATGTAAAACACAATATACCACACTGGATATCTTACATAAAGGATCATGCAGCCATTCAGGGCTGTTCTCTGTATAAATCATTCTAATAAAAGAAAACAGCTTTTTGTTATTTGTTTGTTTACTTTCAGTTATTGATTTTCCCTGAGGGAACATGCACAAACAGGTCTTGTTTGATTACTTTCAAACAAGGTAAGTGAACAAACTTTAAGCATAGGTGTTTATTTGTTTTTGCATTTGTTTAATAATACAAGATCATATTAATTTTTAACTACTCAGAGGCATCAGTGATGACAGTGTTAGCTCAAAATGAAGATGATGTTGGGTGTACATGGACATTGACACAACCTGTATGAAGGATATGCTGAGGTACACAATATGGACACAAGTATTTGGACACACCTGTTTTTCAGAGTTTGGGTGATGCCTCTTATTTCTAGTGAAGGGCGAGCTTTTAATGCTTCAGCATACTAAGACATTTTGGACAACACTATGCATCCAACTTTGTGGACGACCCTTTTCTATTCCAACATGACTGTACCCCAGTGCTCAAAGCTGGGTCCATTAAGACATGGTTTTGGCGTGGAAGCACTTGACTGGCTCAAACGGAGCCCAGAGCTCAGCCCCATCCCACACCTTGTGGTTAGGCATCCCAATACTTTTGTCTATATAGTGTAAATAAGCTCCCCAGCACATTTTGATTCAAGACCCATAAAGCACTGAAGAAATTTGCCAGCAGTGCAGAATATATACAGAAAAAGGAGCGAGCCAGGAAGGGTGAATGGGGCTTTTAGGCCATAAGCAGTTTGGTTTTGCTTACGGAAGCAGCCAGAATGCTGTTTATGGAGGTCAGTGAAAAAAGGAACAAGCAAGTTTAGATGAGGTTTTCATGTCCTAAGGTTTGACCTTTACACCGGCCATTTCCTTCCTTGTACCTTTATCTAAAATAGTACTCGTAAGAATTTGCAGCTCATATTTTAGATCATTTTAGTGTTGTAGACATTTAGCTCAGGATGCTCCGTCAATATGTATTGAGTTCAGTCTAAGGCCTCAACAGCAAAGCGTATCAGCTACACAGAAGTGACCCAGTAATCAGTAATTATTAACTGATTGAATGAGTTCATGCTGCACAGTAAGATAAATAGGATGCCATTATGTAGGGCACAGTCACTCGTGTTGTCTATGAGTGATTTAGAGCACCAAATACTGTTTACTGATGTTCAGCCTCTGGACTGGGGAAAAGAAAGGTTTAACTGTTGTGTTTAAATCCTATTGTATCTGCACTGTGAGCTTTCTGTGTGTGAGTCTGTTTTAAAAAGTCACTGGTAAAAGAATAAGAGAAAGAGTGAAAGGAAAGCCTTATCTGTCTGTCTGTTTGTTTTTCTCTGCAGGGGCCTTTGTGCCGGGGGTTCCTGTTCAGCCTGTGCTTTTGAGGTACCCCAACAAGCTGGTGAGTGGCACTCTCACAATGCTTCACACTAGCAAAAAAGGTTATTGAGTTCTGTCTGACAGAGGAACCATTTTTGTTTTGCTCATTTTTAAAACTGCTGGAACAGAATGTTATTAGGAAGCTGCACTATAGGCTTGCAATGTAAAAAAAAAAAGGACATAAATAAATAAATAGATGGAGATTAAAATTGAAAATTGGATTTACGTTTTGTGAAAAAATCTGAGATTTTATTTTTAGAGCCATCTCTAGCTATAATATAATTCTTTTGCAGCATATTCTTTGCTTTTTATGGGATTTCACTCCTCTAAACACTTAAACACAAACTCAACTTAGATATCTGATGCTGGTGCAAATGCTCACGGCTCATAATAAATAAAAAAGGATCACTAAAAAACGTATTTTTATCACTAAAAGGCTTATTTGCATATTGCATATGTGCAACTATTTTACTTAAAACAGAAAATTCAGTTTTTACAATATGGGACATTTAAGAGGTGTACATTCTATTTAAGATTTTCTGTGTAGATCTTAGCTGTAGTGGTAAATAGTTTATCGGTGCAAAATGTTCCCTGATTCATACTAATGTACTTCCATTATCTGTTTTTCAGGATACTGTGACTTGGACATGGCAAGGGCCCAAATCGTAAGTGTTGAGCACTTCAGTTTTGCATATAATTTGCAGAAAAAGTGAAGAAGATGCATCAGTCACTCTAAATATGTTTATCTTCACACCATCTGGACCCCACTTCCAGATCTAAAATAATTTGTGATGTTTAACCTAACATGTCACCAAAGCACTAAAGATGCTTATAAGATGTTCAGTTTATATTTACATATATGGCAAATATATGTGTGCATGTGTGTGTGTGTGTGTGTGTGTGTGTGTAATGCAGTGTGAGTCAGTAGTGTTTAGCCTTGGTTTTCACTGCACCTGGCCAATATACACTATATGTACAAAAGTTTATAGACACCTCTTCACCCATTGTTTCATTGAAAGGCTTTATATTAGATCTGAGAAAATTGCTGTGAGAAGCTATTTGTGTTCAGCCATAAGAGCATTTTTTTATCAAGTATAACACAGTAAACACTGTAGCCTGTCACACAACGTAAACACAAAAACATAGGAAACATTATGTATATAGCTAGATATTAGTGGTGGAAAATGAATGGGAAATACCATTGACTCCATAGCAGGGCTCACTGTGAGACCATGGCCCTCGGGTTGAAAAACACTGTAGATCAAAAAGTGGTGCTCCACCACTCCAGAGAACCCTCATGCCGGTGCCTGACATTTGCCATGGTGTTGTAAGGGTCATGTTACAGTGGTTTGTTATGGAGCTCATGCAAGCTGTGTGTGCACCTTCAAGTATCTGAATTCACTAATCTAATATTCTGTTTACCTGGTGTGGAGCAAATACCAGTGTATTATTTTTTTACATACCACCTCATTGGAAAGGTAATACCGCACATACAGAATGCAATCTTTTTCCTTGCTAGTCGTATAGAAGGAATGATTCATAACTTTCTTTTTCCTCCTTTTTCATCGGTGTCGCGCCCAGACTTGCACCATTTAATTTCAGTGATATGTACCTAATACAAATGACACTACAGCTCAGTTAAAACAAGCCTCACTTATCCTTAGTTCCATGGCTTTACAATAATTCATGGAAATCTTGCCATAAAGCAGAACATGACCTTATTAACAACTTATAATGCTTGAAATTTTCATTTGGTGCCCTAAGCGATGTGATTTACAGCCGAGATTGTTCCAGAGCAGCCGTGCACATCATTAGGTAGCTCAGTAACTCAAATGTGACTTGAGCTTTCACAACACCAGTTCTTCCTCATCTTAGTACACTTTGGAATGCTTGCTTTTGTGTGTTTCTGAGGTTTGCCAATTGCAGCAAGTCCCCACTGGGGTTTTACTCTATAGCAGATCATTTGATTATGTTCCTTTCATTAAACCTAATGTTAAATCAGTTCTCTTTTTAATGTGAGCCGTAAATCATGTTTTGTGGTTGTCTTTCACTACTGACATGAGTATAAACCCATGACTTCCTGATGGTGGGGTAACGTCACTGTTGCTTCCTTTTTCAGGGGGACCCTGCTTCTCCGTACCCTGTGTCAGCTCTACACGACGGTAGAAATTGAGGTTAGCCACGTCCGATGCCTAATTCCCTTTATTTGTTTCAGTTTGTGAACTGCTATGTCTACGCTCTTCATTAGCACCGAAAATGACCTCCTCACTTTTGTCATGTCGGGCATGCAAGGTGGACACAACTGCGGAAGGTAGCTTTATACCAGAATGTGTTTTAAAGAACACAGGAAGGGAAACAAGCTCACAGAACTCCAAACAAAACAAGTTTAACACAAGGGGCCTGTTCACAGAGGTCTTTCACTACCTTGGGAACCCAAGCTCAAGAGAGGAGGGTGTACTCTGCTGTTTATCAGTTTATTTTCTAGATGCCTTTAGGCTCACTCCACACTCCGTGGAGCTGCTTGTGGTGAGAGCTATCTCACCTAATCACGTCTGCAGAAACAAGGAGGGAGAAACCGAGAAAAGACAGACAGTCACTGACGCACGTGTACAGAGGAAGTGTGCCCAGTGCTCAGCCATTTTTTAGGTTAAAATCTAAGCTAAGATGTAGTTGTCTTATATATAATTTATATTTGTAAGACGTGTCCCTTCAGTGTACAATAGGTGGCTTTTTTTTCAAGAGAGTCCAATTTTATTGTTATAAACTATTTCCAAACTTTCTCTTGAGGAAGTCCAGCATTTAAGAGTTTCTGATATTTTGTTGTAAAGTGGTTCTACAAGCAAAAGCACACTTACTGCAGAGATTACCATATTTTTCGGACCATAAGACGCACTTTCCCCCCCCCAGAATTGGGGGGGGGGGAGGGGGGGGGGGTCCCTGCGTCTTATGGTCAGAAAATACCCTAAACGTGCTGTAAAAAAAAAATTTTTTTCAACTTGCCCGGCTCTGTGCTCCATTCACTGGAGTCAGGCGCTGCTGGCTGCGATGCTCCATTCCCGCACGCACGCACCGCTCACTGGACTCTAAAGGGGCTTTCAGACCGAACGCGGCAGGCCCTGCGCTTTCCTCTGAAACCCATTGTTTTCTATGGC
>JBBPDH010230335.1:7426-25394 GCA_037974565.1 Clupeocharax schoutedeni | reverse complement strand
TGTTCTATCTGTGAAGAGGGTGTTCAAGTAAGAATTTCATTGTGCTCTGTACACTGTACTTTGTACAAATGGCAATAAACTTCAACTTCAATTTAACTCTTTCTTGATTGGCTGCACTGTATTAGAGCTCATTCAGAAAGCACAGGGCGGAAACACAGAATGAATGGGCGAGGCTAAACTGCCAAATAAGGCATATTGTGCCTTAAGTGCACAATAAGTGTTCTGTGACACCATAGACACATTTACATATACATGATCTTAAAAGCTTCGATTCCATATGTGGAGTCTTTGGATGGACCTTTTAAGCTCCATAAAAGTGGGCCCTTTAACATACTGATAGTTGCAATTTGTAGCAATATAGTCGCAATACTGATATTTGGTCCATATCGTGCAGCCCTTATATCAAAGAATGAATGTAAATACTATGTACTGTTATTATTATTCTAATATCCTATTATTCTAAAACCCCAGTTACTGCAGCTCAATAACGACATAAAATATTTTTCTCTTGTGTGGGGTATTTTAGAGAGGCTGCCAGTTTAATGATGTCAGTTCAATGCACAGTAATGTGAGTAATACTCCCCA
The DNA here is from genome assembly GCA_037974565.1 of Clupeocharax schoutedeni. Lineage (NCBI taxonomy): Eukaryota > Metazoa > Chordata > Actinopteri > Characiformes > Alestidae > Clupeocharax > Clupeocharax schoutedeni. The sequence continues at coordinate 24,809 of JBBPDH010230335.1, read as the reverse complement.
TGTGACTACTCAATGACCTTATAACTAAATGACACAGATGTTCAAAATAAACCTCGGATCTTTGTTAACTGCAGTCCAATGTCAACACCCCCCCAAAGTCCTTATTTGGTCACGTCACCACACCAACTACTGAATGATAGCACCAGTTCCAATAGTTTGTAATATACTTGATTAGTTAAGGCTATAATCACAAAGTGTTTAATCACTAACCGAATCCCAGTCCCACAACCTGTAACACTCATATCTTTCAGGCACCGATGACACACAGGCCTGTTCCCTTAAAAGGAACCCAGATGGTTTTGACTGTAAATCATTTTGACTGTACCTGCAGGAGATAAACTGCCATTATAAGTAAAATATTACTTTATATTGTTGACCTAATCAGAGATTCGTGAGCTTGGAGTAACATTCAATAGGCATTTTCAGTTTTCATGAATGAAACAACAACAACAACAACAATAATAATAACAATAATACTACTACTAATAATAACAATAACAAAATAATAATAATAATAATAATAATAATAATAATGAAGGACTCAAACTTTTTTTTTCCACTTTTAGACATTTTAATAAAACCTTTTGCAGGACATTGTTCTGAAGGCCGCATGTAGAAGGACACAGAAATCCTGCAGACCTTTCTAATCTGTGCGGGTCACAGTGAGAGAGAAAGAGACGTGGATGAACGAGAGAAAATGCAAGTCGAGGCCAATCCTAAGTCTTCATAATGCAAATAAATGGTCACCACAGGGCTTATTGCTGGGTTTAGCTTTTAATTCCTTGCGGTTTCATCCTTTAGCTAATACAGTCATTTTTCTATTAAGCTTATTAAAGGCACAGTTTGGTGAAAAAAATGATAAATCACAGACATACTTGAGACATGTTTACAGCCCCAATCTTAGAACTGGACACTAGAAGTCAACAGTTAAACAGTTAGCCCAAATTAGTGGCAATATAACACCAGATCCTTTGGATGTGGTTTGATCCTCTAATGTATGGCTGTCTTGTGAAGACTAGCACTGATGTGGTCTGTTTCAACTTTTGTTCCATTTTTAAAGCTTATGGTGTCCTAAACCACATGCTGCACCTAAACAGGTGGGTGCAGTTTGAGGGAGCTTTTGATGATGGAAGCAATGTGGGCAATTTGGGTTTGACTATTGAGTTCTAGAGCTCATTAGCAACATTAAATTAAAAAGCTACCAATCTACACTAAAGAAACCTAAATTTTATTTAGCTAATTAACTACATCTAAGGTGGGGTGAAAAAATGTGCATACTTGATTTTCCGCAGAACAATGCTATTAAGGTAATATGTAATGCATAATCGTAAGGTTTAAAAGAAAAAGACCAATTAATGTGTGATCTGGTTATTATACTGTTCAGCATTTTTAATGTTCTTAACAAAGGACACCACATATACTTCAGCTAGAAAACACAAATCAATATTAATGAACAGTGCCTGTTCCCCGATCAGTCGAAGGAGCACTTTTATGTTAAGAAATTGCTGAGATATCAAAAGTAATGTTTGTTAAATTGTTCAAACCATGCTCCGCCCAAGATGTTTTGTCCATGGCAACAGTTGCTAGCTTTACAGTAGGTCAAATACACCATTCTCACACTAATCCAATCCGTTTCTGTCAAAACACAAACGTTGAGTGTACTATTAATATTATTTGTAAATTATATTCTGTTTGCACTATTAAGAAAGATTGGTTTATCACTATAAACTGCGTTTAACAGGACATAAACAGGTTTTAGGAGGAGAGTAAGAGCAGAGATGTTGCAACAATTAGGCCAGAAACACAATTCACACAAGTCCTTGGACGCGAATGCTTCACAGTACTCAAAAATGGATTTGCATCACAATAAGTAAAATACAGTGGTGTATTATATAATCATTAGAATTCACAAACATCCCAATAATTCATCCATCTATTTATTATCTGAAGCGTTTATTCCATAACCAGGGTTGTGGTGTTAGCTGGAGTTTATCCCAGCATTAACAGGGCAAGAGGCAGAGAAACACTCTTGACAGGTTGCCAGTCTATGCCAGGGCAGACTCCAGTACACACATAAAGACACACACACACCTAAGAGCAATTCCATATCTCTAATTCCCTTGATGTGCAAGTCTTTGAAATGTGGGAGGAAACCAGAGAACCTGGCAGAGTCCTAAAAAAAAATAAAGAAAACCCAATTTAAACAAATGAGACAAAATCTCAATCTATGCTCTCAAACTGTTGTTTACTCTTTTGCTTTGTACAGTATTGTGGGTTGTTTAAATGCATTTAATAAACAAAATTTACTTTAAAAATTATACCTCCCTAATAAACCTTTTATTTATTAGGGAAAATGAGCCAGTATTACAGATCTGTGGCAAAAGCATGTGAACATTTGCTTTCAGTATCTAGTATCATATTAAAACACCTTGGAGTGTTTTTTTCATACAGTGCTACTTTAACAACTTTGCTGGAGAACTTTCCAGAAATCATCTGACTTGTCCACATGAGCTTTACAAAAGTGTAGACGGGCAGTGAGGCTCCTTTTTGAGGGAAGTGGCTTTCTCCTTAAAGCCCTGCCAAACACACCATTGTGGTTCAGTGTTTTCCTGATGGTAGACGCATGAACATTAACATTAGCCAAAATAAGATAGGCCCTAGGTGATTAGAAGTCACCCTGGGTTCCTCAGAGAACTAGCAGTTTCACACCTTGCTTTTGGAGAGATCTTTGTAGGTCCACCACTCCTGGGGAGAGCAACAGAAGTTGTATCCCATCTGTCTACAATATGTCTGCCTGTGGATTGGTAGAGTCTAAACACCAGAGATGGTTTTGTAACCCTTTCCAGCCGGCATCTCCAGCTTTTTTTTTGAGATCCTCAGAAACCTCTTTGTTCCATGACACACTTCCACAAACTTTGACAGACTACTGTTCTTGAAATAAAACAGATGTCAACTCACACCTGATTCTCATCCCACTGATTTAAAAAACCTCCAGACTCTAAATTTGCCTTCAAATGATCTGCTGATCCTAGAGTTTCATTTTTGCCATTCACATATCCGTAATACTTTCCCTAATACATATAAGTCCAAGTATAATATTTTTGTCTGATTTGTTTAACTGGGTTGCCTTTGTCTACCTTTGGGACTATGGAAATATAATGATGGTTTAGATCCTATTAAACTAAAACAAAGTCAATATTTTAAAAAAATCAAGCAGCTGAAGCCTATATAGTGCAAAACTAACATGGTGGACTATTTTGGTCACAGACAAAATTTTCTTTTGTTGTTTTGTAAAGCAACGGTTACTAAGGCACTAGAAACACATTTGTGGGCGGAGCATGGATTCACCCTCTCCTGGGAAGGTCTCTATTGAAATTTGCATGAATTCTGACAAAACTAGGGATCAGTTCTTGGAAGGCAGAAGATAACAGCTTAAAAAGAAACATCCTGTAACTTTAGGCCGTTGAGGAGGAGCATGCCAGAGCTTCGGTTACTAACAGTCATTTGAAGACTTCCAGAAACCTCCAAACCATTTCTATCTCCTGAAACCTCAGGCTGATGGCCCTGCCTCTTTTATAGCCAGACTTCTTTCAGCTAAACAGAGCCTACAGTGGACGGAATACCATGGGAACCATGCAATATTGCGAGCAATGAAAATAAAACACTGACGATATTAGGAATGTTTCCCGTAATGCAGAGGAGAGCGTCACAGTTCGGCCCCCAGCTTCTGCAGGTCACAGGGACCAAGGCATTGTGTTCTATAGGCTTGGAAAAGTGTGGCCTGACTGGAAACGGCATCCGTATGAGGTCCAAGGCTCCAGCTAAAGCTCGGTTCAACTTGGCACATAGTCAAGCCTGTTAATATCAGCAGCTGACTGTAAGGCACGTGCGTTTTAAAGTGTACAGTAAGGCACTACATTCTCTTCTAATACAGGACTTACTTCAGATACGCCATGTCCAGTTCAACCACTGCTCTGTAGCAAACTCACACATGCTCACTAACCTGTTCACTGGACAGCAATAAGGAATAACTGTAAGTAATATAATCGAAAAACAAAGGTAAGGAAATAAGTGCAAATTTAACTGACATAATACATAAACATTTTAGTTGATACAAACTAGTAGATAAAGTACATAAAGACAGATTTAACTATACAGTACTGTGCACTCAAGACATGAGCCACCCCTCATTTCTTCAGATTTTGCTTTGTATGTTAATGTGGTCTTGAGGAACAGTTCTCCAGGCTTCCTGAAGGACTTTCAAAGCCTCTCATTTGTAGTCCAGTCCCTGAACCAGACCAGGAAAGGAAATAAAGGGTGGCTCAAGACTTTTACTCAGTGCTGTATCTCAAAGTGGCTAGATTCAAGGTGAAAGCTGTGCTGACCAATCAGAATTTGAGTTGGGCTTCCCTGTACAGTGGCTGTACTAGCCATAATGCATTTCCCTATTTAGTCCCATTAATAATGCATAGTCCTCCTAATACATCCTCGTCCTCTCTTCACTTTCCTCCCAATACTGCAGAAATTTAACCTAAAGTTAAAATAGAAAGATCTGTGAGAAAGAAAACAAGCCCACTTCAAAATCCCTCCTGACATTCTTAGAAGAAATCAACAAAGTCCCTTTGCTATAAAGATCACTGAAAAAACACTAGAATACCACACGATTAGTCCACACATTACGAATGACCCAAGAAAACCTCCTCTCTCCATTTGTTTTAGACTTTGGGGGAATTTGAAACGGCAGAAAGAACCCTTATTCCCTTCCAGTGAAGCTGCGGAGCCTCTGGAAACGGGAGGTTTTCTCTGAAAGTGACGATTTTAAAGGGTTTATTTATTATTATCTCTTTCTCAATCACCTTAAACGTGAAAGAGCAACCAGTCACCAACCACCCAGTAGCTGAATAATGGCACAGTTTGGTGTAAAAGAGTAATGAAACACTTTTTACAGGAGTTACATAGTTACAGAGTCATTTCCTGGAATGTATGTAGTTTGGACTATAGAACACACAGACTAAATACTATTTATAATAAAGAAAAGACGCATTAAATGCACGACAAGGCTAATCTCTGAGTGATTAGTACTGATTGACACTGATTTACAGTAATATATACTGGATCTAAAATGCGGCCCAAAAGCTTCCGCACCATTTTAACTAGATCTGAACTTCGAAGGCAGTATTGAGTGGAATTAATTAAATAGTAAGGAACTCAAAAATGGGCCCACTACAATATAATGCAGGGCTTTTTGTCCTTGAAGGGGTTTTCTGAGGCAGGGATGCCCATGAGCAGCGGGTCGTACTTGGCATGTTCACTGCAGTATCGCATCAAGTCAGCAGAAGCCTTGGACACCTGAAGAAGAGAAAAAGTATAAAGTTTAATTTCCCACTTACCATCACAAAATCAGACAAGTTAGAGTCAGGGATACATGGTCTAATGAATGGATGGCCATCCATTCATTAGACCATGTATCACTACACTGAGAATACAGTGTAAAACAGTCTAGAGCTGGCATTTACCCTCAGAACTCAGAGTGTATCAGTAAACTCTGATTTCAGTAAATATAACCGGTGTAAAACAGTCTAGAACCGGTGTTTGTTCTCCTACACACTCAACGTTTGCTGATCTTTCTCTCTGCACTTGGCCGCTCTCCGGAGCCTATCCACACTTGTGGGCGGAGACTATCCTGAAAGTTCTCTCGGGTTCTTGTGTTTTGTTCAGTGGTGGGCCGTTATCGGCGTTAATGTGAGACTCTTATCGGGCGCAAAAAATAAATAACGCAGTTTTCACAAAGTTGGGTTGGGAGCTGGGTCTATACTACGCAAGCTATGATGACTTTCATCTTGATATTTTAGCGCAGATGTATACCTAGCCGAATTACACTGTAGGGGGCGAGAATGAGTCTTCCAACCTGTGTGTATGCCTGCTGTGAAACAGGGACATCACTAACACGGAAAGACAAGGGGGGCTTAGCCCCCAGGGTTGTAGGAAGGAATGAGTGTGTATAGAGGGCTGAAAACTTTTCACCAAACCTTTCCTTTCACTTAAGGAAACAAGTAAAGTTCAGCAGTGAACAGTTATGGACACTCATAGTATTGTTCTGTTGAACTGAGTACAAACGGTGTTACCAGAGAAACCCCTAGTTTCTAAAACCTAAAAAAAAAAGAAATTTGTTCATTTTTGTTCTTTATGTTCATTTGTGTGTGAAGCCGTTTTTAAACCCCAGTTGTGGTTTTTATTATTATTAAATGTTTTTAAATTACAGCACAAACACAAACTGAGGGAACTTCCATATAAGGAGCTGTTTAGTAGGATGACGTCAATTTACCAGTCCTTGCGCTTTCGACAGGGATCTGTGCTGCTTGGTTTCTAAGTGTTAACCAGGGTGGTGGTGAAGGGCAGAGGGCTCAGTCCTGGTTTCAGGTAGAGTTTCTAGCTACTGAGTGCTTATAGGTTGGAGAAAATACTTGAAGGGGAAAAGAAACTAATTATACATTTATTATTTTATATCAGACCCTAAGGGAGTTGAGGCAACCTCAGCAAAATATAAAGGTTAAGAGATGGAATGCAGTAGAGCAAAACACACCTTTATCCTCTCGATACTGGCCTCCACTCGCAGCTGCTGAACTGTCCTTCTTGCATGGGCAATGTTGTTCGAGCTCGTCAGCTTAGAAGACATTTTCAGCAACATAAACCTGTGGAAAACACACACACACACACACACAAAATGGAGTATAAAATGGCCCAAACTGGATCAGATGCAAGAGTTTTCCAGTCATACATTGATAAAATGAAATTTAATTTATTATCCTTGCTTTGTGTTGGGGTTAGGAGACAATTGGCACCAGACAAGCTTAAAGAAGCATTATTAGGCTAACGCTAATGCTAACGCTCAGTCAACAACACTGGCGTAACCATAGCGACCACCAATCAGTAACCTCCAATGTGTACACGTCATTATTTAGTATCGATACAGCGTGTATGGAAGCTCGGCCAAGGTGGTACCAAGAATGGTACCGGGTACCAGATTTTAGTGATGGATAAACAAAAAAAGCAAGTAGAGTTGAACCAAACCGAGCCGGTACCAGTCCGTAGAAAACCCCCTTAAGGGTGTGAAAACATTCCAGTCCAGTGTCTGTTAAATTCCTACACAAACACCTGATTCTGCTTTATGAGGGACTGATTAGTGATCAGCTGAATCACATCTTATTTAATGAGGGAAAGTATAAAACACTGCTGTAATCGACTCTCTCCTCTCACACTGAGACCAGTTGGATGGTGAAGCACTACTAGAAGTTCATTATTGCCATTTTGTTTAAGAGAGAACGAGAGATGGTTTTGTTTGCATTATTCAGGTTCTGTAAACGCTGCATCATTCCTCTTATTGTGTTGTTTTCTTTAAAATAACAATTTAAATAATATTTTTATTTGGAAATGAGGAGAAATATTTTCAGCAGTTCTTAAAAACTAAAGCAAAGCTGTTCAGTTCAATACTTGCAGCTATAAAAGATAAAACCTGAGAAACTGAGCTATAGAGTTATATAGTGGTAAAGTATGATACTAGGTTCAGTCAGACTGAGAAAGCAGGTTAAGTAATTCTCCCATCATGCAGGGCAGCATCGTATATTGTCTGCTAATCGTTATCTAATATCTCAGAAGGCTGAAATGTGCAAATTAGTCTCTGACCAATCACAGTTCAAGGCGAGTTACTGGGTGTTCTGATGAATCGAGGTCTTCACGTAGACTAACAAATCTTTTAACCATGCTATGCGTGTCGGTGAATGGGTGCATGAATGGGCGGAGCTAAACTGCTGTTGCCAGAATAAGGTGATATATTTAAACATGTTGGTTTTGTGATTCGTTTTTGCAGCTCATTTTCCACATATGGACTGTATGGATGGAGGAGTAAACATACCATTTGAAACAATATATACAGACTTGAGGCTATTTTGATCACAGAAACGTGATGATATGGGCCCTTTAATGAAAAGACCTTACAGTCAGAAAATATTGCAGGAAAATTGCAACACTGATGTTTTGTCCAGATCATGCAGGTCTACCACCATGTTCCCACAAAGCCTGCATGCAGTGAAAGAAGGTAATGAATGTTAAGATGATCTTCAGTAACTGATGAATTAAACCTGTGTTTACTGTAAACGACTGCAGCGCTGCTCTTTCAGTTCCAGCTGCTTCCGTGCGGTAAAGCCTGCACAGGTTTGAGTCTTTATGCTGTTACTACACTGTTTCACACTATCAGCACTCAACATGCCTCCAAACATCACAGATCTTTGCCTCAGGAAAGTGTGGCCTTATCTCAGGCCAAAGGTCACAAACAGTCACTGATACACACTTTACATTACGGCTCACAGCTCCATCACTGAATTATGGGAGAAGCCAAAAAAGGGTCACTGATCAAGTTCAGGCCATTAAAACCACTATACAGAAACTAAAAGCTGTGAAAATAAAAAAGTCCATTTACAGCCATGGAAATTACAGACCAGACTTACAGACTTTTAATTTTTTTCTGGTGTGTGTGTGTGTGTGTGTGTGTGTGTGTGTTGTACTTGGTAGTTCTAATTAATCTTCTCAAACTTGCACTTGAGCTCTGCCTGCCTCTCCTGTTTGTTCTGGGCTCGCCCCACATACACCTGCCTGCCATTAATGCACTCTGCATTCATCTTATGCACGGCCTGAAGAGAACAAAGTACAGTCAATACACACTCACCCCAACAATGTAATGATTTAGACAATTTGAACAAATGCTAGCTGATAGAAGTTTCCAATACTTGTTAACTACATCATCCTTGCAGCTCCAATAAGAATTAATGATGAACATTTTTACACACTAAACATGTTTTGTCTAATTAACTGATTTCATCACTAAACTAAGTTGTTAGTCATGTCACACTCCATGTTTTCACTAACACACCCACCCTCTGAGCGTCCTCGTGGCTCTTGAAATTAACGAAGCCGAAGCTATTCGATGTTCCGTTCTCATCAGTCATGACACGAGAGCTCAGTATGGGGCTTGCAAGCAAGAAGTATCAAATAAACTGCACTCTTTCAACAAATTCAGCTTTTCGTTCTATTTCAGGATGAGAGATCCTCACCAAACTTGCTGAAAATCTCCTTCAGCTTCTCATCATCCACATCGTCTCCAAAGTTTTTAATATAGATGTTGGAGAAGTTGTAGGCTCTAGCCCTCATACTGGAATTAGATTGTTTAAGAAAGCTTTGAGGGAAGAGCTGTGATATTAAAACTAATTTTAAAAAGTTAGTTAGGGTTACATTTTTTAAAATTGTGATGAAACTATTATAGCTAGTGTAGTTTAGGTATTAACAATATAATATAATAACACCCTGTGGATTTAGCAGAGATGTAAATTAATAAGCCAAAAAAGAACAAGTACAGTAAAAAAATAACTCTCGTCAGACGGTCAGTTTTCATTACAGCCCCCCACTTACACTTTACGGTCATTAACCAGCCAGCCATTCAGTCTCATTATGGCTCTCTCAGCAGCCTCGAGTGTCTCATGGTGCACAAAGCCATAGCCCTTAGAGCCATTATCATCAGTCACCACCTTGGGAAAGGGATGAATCGTGAGTACAGTCACAAAACACACAACACAAATAGTTCAATAGATGTGACCGAGACTTTAGTTTGACACCACACTCAAAGATGGAATAACGCTCCAGCCACCAAGACCACCCCAGAATTTGTTATCTTGCAAGACAGGATGTTTCCAAATGTAGAAAATATATCATATAGGGCTGCACTGTCAATGGATTTATCCAAGTTCTTGATGAAGATGTTGCCGATGCCACTCTTCTTCAGACCACATGATCCGCACAGGCTGGCCCTTGATCACAGTAAATTTGATAATGTCCAAAGTGCGCTTGGCTGAGAGGAAGAGAGGGTTACAGCTCATTACACTAAGGGACAGTTATACAATCATGGATTAAAAATATACCTTATAAGCCAATATATTACAGTTTATATTTACAGTATAGTGTGTGTTAGGGACTGATCAGAGTTTTGGTTTTAAATATGAGTTTAATACTTGAGTGTTTAATACTTGAGTGACCAAATTTGTGGCATTTAGCAGACACTTTTAGCCAAAGCGACTTCCACCCTGTGGTGGTGTGCTGAAGGTCGGATTCAAACCTGTGACCTTTTGGTATCCAATCCACTACGCCACCATCCCACAAATCAGATTTGGATGGTCCGTCTATAATCACATTTAATTGTTGCCATAGTAATGACCCAAAGTCTTAAAATAACAATAATGTATCCAATAACTAATAAAGTATTGTTCCATGCTACATAGACTAATTTCATGTAAAATCAGAAAATATAAAGGCTTTAATTGGACACAAGCTTACAGGAAAGTATTGTAAACTGGTGTGGATGCCATAAACTCTGGTGAGGTTCTTTAAACTTTTAAAAGTGGAATAAATATATTTAAAGACCCAAACCCAATCACACTCACAACTCAGTATGTGAATATTAAGCGGCAAAAAGTCTGTTTTGAACACACTGTTTATGTAATGTCACCACACCAAACCATTTACATATAGCCCGTACAGCAGTTTAGCGCCGCCAACTTACACTTGAGTCTGAGCGAGACAACCAATCAGAGCATGGGGTAGTTTACATATATCTGCCTCAAAGGTACCATATCAAAAATAGTCTGTATAATGGATAAGGACAGTTTGGAAATTGATTATACAAATAAAGATATTCATAAACAATACAACACTAGTGGACTTCAGTATTTAAAGAAAAGATAGGACTCTTTCAGTGTTTACAGTGTGTATCAGTAACTGGCTGCTTAGTCTGGTAGGTCCATGTTAGGAGCTCACACTGCTCACCATTGGCATGTTGCTGGAAGTTCACGTAGCCGTAGCCGAGTGAACGGTGGGTCATCTTGTCCCTGCACAATCGGATAGAGACGATGGGTCCTGCAGGGGTGAGCTATTCAAACAGCATGATCTCGTTCTAATCCGGATGTACATCCCCCACATACAGTGAGGACATCAGGTTACCCGCCACACTGCGGGGCATTTTCACTCGTTTGAGGTTTTCTCAAAAGGTCTGACTGTGGAAACACAGTGAGGTTGGTTGGTGAGGTTGGTGAGGCCCAAACCAAGACCTCACACTGCATGTTTTTAAAGACGTTTAGTGGGTAAACCAGTGGGCTGCAGGTGAAGCAGTGGCCACACAGTCTTAATTCTGAGGCAGGGAACTGAAGTTCTGTTTTATTTTTGTCACTAATTCGAACCTGATCTCTGATTGTGATGCCAACCGGCTAAATGAGTCGCAAAAAACAGAAAATTGTGCTTCATCGAGTTCCCAGTAATAAAAAATATTGTATTTTTGGACATTTATACATCAATAAATAGTTTGAAATGAAAAAAGAAAGGAATACATAATTTAGTTATGTAACAAATGTTAACAGCATGGTAAAACTAAAATAAATATATATAAATTACGTACAGTAGAAGTATTACTGTGAAGAAAGAAAACTCTTCCACAGTGTTAAAAGAAGAATACAAAGAAACTGTCCAGGTGGTCTTCACAGATACACACAAGTTTTCCTGTTCATGGTCAAACAGTGGCTGTCCGGAGAACAAAAAACTATCTGAATAATTTTTGTGGTGCAGCTGATTTTGTTCTATTACATCATCATAATGGGCCTAATAAAATCCATCACTTATTCTTATTTTTAAATCAGACTCAAATGTGCTTTGCCTGTCATTGATTAGGATGTTCACAACTGAGGCACCAAGTGCATGAACCTACTGGTTACACAGTTTACTGTAGAGTGTGTGTACATTTCCCAAGTGGTGTGTGTTCATCCACAAAGAAGAGTCAGGAGAGTGTGAACTGTGTGTATTTACATGTTTAATGTTAAAGAGGGCAGTGTTACACAATAGTCTGAACCTGCGATGATTATAAGGTGCTCTCAAAACAGGAGAGAAACTCTGGTGAAGCTTGTTTACCTCATTATAACAAGATTTATCATTACATTTCTTTCATCTGTACCGAACTGATTATTTCAGCTTTTCCAGCATACAGCTCAACACACGCATACACACCCACACACACCCACACACACACACACACACACACACACACACACAAATGCGTGTTATTATTTTCACTGATGCACAAAATAAAATAAATCATAATTGAAAGAAAAAGCACAAGAAAACAGGTTAGAGCAGTTGGCAGCATGAACACACTGGATATCTCTTTAGAAATAATAAGTTAGATTAATGAAATTAGAAGCATCTGCATTAAAAATCAATGATACCCCAGATAGAGGATAATAGTGCACAACAGAAATGTCATATATTAAAATCAAAAATAAATGAACATAAAGCAAAGGTCCATTCAACAGACCTGTTGTTCTGGGCAGTAGTTTTAGAGCTGTACATTTCAAATTATTTACATAAAAGAAACCCTCTGAACAGGTCAGAAACGTACCAACACCTCCCTGTAAAACAAACTCAAAAGCTCCAGTTGATTCACCTTTCCAATAAAAGTAACGACTGCCCTTTCTATCCTTCCATAAGAAGAATACACTGGCTTCTTTTTGTCATCTTCTTATTGAAATTTAGTTCCATCTGATGCAAGCGTCACACTCTGGTGCCAGAATGTAACTGCAGTTTCTTTCTCATTCTGTCTATTATACAATTCCCTTCCATTTACCATTAACAATTCCTTGCTTTAGTACCTTTTCTTATTTCTCATAATTTCAACACTTTCCTTTTATTTGTGTCACGTTCCAAAACTTTCTTTCACTGTAAGCTTGGTCTCATCACACATCTTGCTTCATACACAATGTAGAGCTTCCTCTAGTGGCTCCAACTGGTCAGCTCATTCAGGACTGTCCTCATGAAGTTTGTAGTTTATAGAGTTCCGAAGACTTCACTGCTCATTACCTGCAGGGCAACACAGAGATTCAGCATGGGGACATCCAGCATTTCATTCATTTTCATGAAAAAAAAAATCAATTTTTGAGCCATTTTTTTGCTATTAGCTGTTTCATAAGGTCCACGGAATGCTTGTTTCTACTATTTACCATTTATTTAACATTTTAGCGGTAAAAACAGTATTTATTGTAGTTTCTTTATTGAAAGCACTTATTAATTAATGACCTATTTTCTAACCAAATAACTAACACTTATACTTTACAGTCTTATAATAATATGTATTTGATTTCTGTATCTATTCATGTAAATAAGGAAACAAAAGACAATATTAAAGCTCCTGTAAACACATCACATGCTATATTTATATTTAAGTGAAAAAGTCCTGAAGTCTTACCCTCAGTTTGGCTGTGCTTGCTGGCCAGCAGTTTGCACATGCTCAGATTCAGCCTTTGTCTCAGTCTCAGCATAATTAGTAGCAGTATTCTCACCCTTACTACTGGGTTTCTTAGCAATAGGAGGGGGGACTTTGACACTTTTATTCTGTGAGTCATTTGGTTTGCTCAGATGAGAAACAGATGCTAACTCAGATGCCAGATTATTCCTCAGATCCGCTTGAGCCTCTAGAGATGAAGGTGTTCCTATGACAACCTTCTTTGTGCTCTTGGAGAAGATGAAGTTTGCAGTGGAGGAAGGTGAGCTGCCCCCAGCTGATGGCGGAGGAGAACTTAGATTGAAGCGTTTCACTTGGCTGTCAGACATGGCTGCAGTCTTCAGACGGATAGCCTCCTGTAAGCGCATGGAATTAGAAGGAGCACTAGTGGAAGGAAGCTTCTGAGGTGGAGAAACTTTGGAAGAGACTGTAGGTATTACTGTTTGGGGCTTTGGCAGGGTGACGTCTAACTTTGCCTGTGACAAAGTGTTGCTCGGTTTGTCTTCAGTTTCACTAGCTTTCTTTGAATTTTCTTTCTCATTGGTGTCTTTTATTCCATTTGTAGCTGGTTGAGCTTTTGGTTCAGCACTGGTTAACACAGTTGATGGTTCAGGTGCTGCTTCATTTGAGGGAGGTTGGATTACTGGTTCAGCAGGCTCTGACTCATTGCTTGATTCAATGTTTGTATGTTGGGTTTTTTGGTCGGTGAGGCTAGATTGTTCAGATGTTTTAGGCAAAGTTGTTGATTCATGTGATTTATCTTCCACATTGTTGTAAGATTGTGTCTTTGATTCACCTGTAACTTGTGTGTTCGGTGCTGGGGTAGTCTCTTGGTTCTCCAGTGTGCCATTCTTTGAACATGCAGTAGACAGTGAGGCAATTTCAGGAGGTGGCGCAGTCATAATTAGAGATCTTCTTATTGGCTTCTGAGGAGCGTCATGATTGACCACTGTATTCTGTTGCATGGGTTTAGGAGATTCAGCAGTAGCCTCAGCTTTGCTCAAGTTGGACTTAATTGACCTGAGACGCACTTTTTGTAACAAGGACTGTGTGACCACAGGGGTTGGGGTTTCTTCTTTTGTTGCAATGGGGTTGGTGGCCTGTGGGGGCTGCGCTTTCTCTTGGCTGTCAGTTGTCATTGCTTTGGCCTCTTTTTTGATATTGGTGGGTAATGGAGGTGGTGGAGGAATATTAACTTGCTGTAGTGCGTTATTATGAGTTTGGGTTGAGGGGGCTTCAGGTGGAGGAGGTGGGAGAGCCTGTGGAGGCAGGGGAACATGTGGAGGGAAATGAATTTCCTGAGGTGGGGGAGGCAAGGGAGCCTGTGGAGGGGGTGGGGGAGCCTGTGGAGGAGGTGCGGAAGCCTGTGGAGGAGGTACGGGAGCCTGTGGAGCTGATGGGGGGGGTACGGGAGCCTGTGGAGCTAATGGGGGAGGTGCAGGAGCCTGTGGGGCTAATGGGGGAGGTGCAGGAGCCTGTGGAGCTGATGGGGGAGCCTGTGGAGGAGGTGGGGGAGCCTGTGGGGGAGGTGCGGGAGCCTGTGGAGCTAATGGGGGAGGTGCAGAAGCCTGTGGAGCTGATGGGGGAGCCTGTGGAGGAGGTGGGGGAGGCTGTGGAGGAGGTAGTGGAACCAGTGAAGGAGGTGAAACTTTATATGTAGAGGATTCCGATACATCCTGGGATAAGGGAGCCAAATTTGATAAAGTCTTTGGAGAGAATGGCGGAGGTGGAGGGGGGAAGTCAGTTTCATTATTTCCACTTAGAGGGTGCAGAGGAGATACGTTCACAGGAGGTGGGGGTGGTGGGAACATAGGGTGAGGAGGTGGTATGATTTCATCAAAGGGTATTCTGAACTGGGCTTTCAGAGCAGATATGTCTTCTTTTGGGGGTTTAGCCATGATAACAGGGGGCAGGGGAGGTAGATGTTCAGGCGGTGGGGAAGGCGAAGGGGATGGATGGAATTTGATAAGCCTGGAAATGGACAGATTGTTACCATGAAGTGACTGAATATCAGTGGGCATCTCTGTAGCAGTCCTGGATTGCATGTCCACATTGTTGTTCATCCTTTTTGTTGTCGGACTTCCCTGAAATTTTGACTTCTCTGTAACTGAGGACACAACTTTCTTATCCACCCCTGTTGACTCATTTGATGAGGCTGTGTTGACTACTTCTTGTATGTTAGCAGGAGCCTTCTTGGTTGGCGGTTCAATTTTCAACCCCCTTTTTTGGGCCCAGCTCTCAAAGTTAACAGGTCCAGGACCACACAAAAGTTCAAATGTGCGCTGGTTGTGCGCCCATGTCTCTGGAGGGGGTGGTGGTGGAGCTAGTACTTCAGGAGGAGCTGGGATGTCAAAGAGGCGTATGAGTGCCTCTACAGCTGGGGAGGAAACAACACCTTTAGAGGTTACACTCTTAATAGGTGCTGGAAAATCCTTAGTAATGTGACTCCCCCCATTGCTGTGTGAATGGTGGATATTAGCCATAGCTTTTCGAAGGTTCTTTCTCATCTCTAGCTCTTCTAGCATTGCTCGTTGACTGTCTGTGCTAGCTGGGTGCAGCCCTTTTGAAGGAACGTTCAAGGTGCCATTCTGAGGACTGCCATGACGTCGCGGGTGCAGTGAGTAAGAGCGATTTGGGGGAGGCGGAGGATTCTTGGTCTTTTTTATTACAGACAGGCTGCGATTGAAAGCCCCTGACTTCTTCCAGCTGTCCTCTTCTGTAGGGTCACCATTCACTTGAGCAGGCTTAGAGGGGAATTTAGCATTTTGGACACCAAGAGTCTCCTTGATCCTGGCCATGGGAGGTCCATCTGAGTCCTCTTCCCGACTTGCCCTGCTGGTCACACGAGGAGTGCTACTGCTAGAAATGGTAGAGGAGTCAGAGACTAGCGTCTCAGACGACCCTGAGCGACTCCAGCCAGAGGAATCTGAAAGTGGTCCTGAGCGAAGAGTAGAAGCTCGGGAGGAGGCCCGAGAAGAGATTCCAGAGGGGGCCCGAGAAGACATTCGAGATGGGGTCCGAGAAGACATTCGAGATGGGGCCCGAGAAGAAGCCCGTGTGGAAGATGGGCTAGCTGATGCCAGGCTGCTTTTACTCACCATGCGAACACTGCTTCGACTTCTGTTGCGGCTGAGCTCCACCACATCCACAGAGGGAGGCAGTATTGCATTGGGGATGATCTTTGAAAGATATGTGGCCTGCGGGGAGACGTACATCACAGGGCTAGGTGGTTGGCTCCCTGATGTTGTCATCCAGGGTACAGCTAGTGAGCTGGGCCTCTGTTGACCCAAAGACTGGGGCAAAAGGTGCTGGATGAGGGAAAGCCCATCTGTCTGTGTGAACTCTGGTTCATCCTCACTGACAGACTGCAGATTCTCTACATCCCGGAATCGTGCATGGGCTCCTTCCTCAGAGGTGATCGATATGCTGTCCAGAGTGGGAATGACTGTTGATATGATCACACCTCCATTGGTCAGCTGAGCGTCAGTGAACTGCGAGGCCGTCCATGCAGCTCGGTCAAGTCCTACAGGTGTAAAGTATAAAGGATAAACATTAAAAAAACATTCCTTACTAGTTGTGATTAAAGTTTGTTTAAAAAAACGGAAGTAAAATATACCCAGTTCTTTCTGTACATGTCGAGGTATTCCTGTGACTGTACTTCTTTGTCTTCCTTTGGATCTGCTCTTTCCATGTTTCCTTTCCTGTTTCAGGGGTCTGAAGGTTGAGGCTATAAAAATGGAGCATAATGAAATGAACAACACCTGGTTAGAACTGTAATAATAAAGGAATACACTTCAAATTAGATGGCCAGGACACTATGAAACATATGTTAGCCATACAATGGTAGTGTTATCCAGCTAAACTTGGACTCAATTTATTTATTACTGTATTTATTACTGAGACTTGGTCATAACTTTGCTAGCTAGCTGTTGGCTTGCTATTCCAAAACTTATTTAGTTAAGATTTTCCACTATTGTGACATCCCGAGCATTCCATATAAACACTCAGAAAACACAT
>JBBPDH010230300.1:0-12272 GCA_037974565.1 Clupeocharax schoutedeni | reverse complement strand
CGGTCCAGCTGTCTGTGCTTCTGTTCAATCTGTGTCTCTGTATTTAAGGTTGTGTTTTCTGTTCAGTCCTTGTCTGCGTTTCATCATATGGAGCATCACGTCTCATGGAGCTGTCCCTGGTTTGTCTGAAACCCCATTTCTGTTTGGGCTGTGCCTGGTTTTGTTTTGAGCCCTCGCGCTCCTGTTTTGTTCTCGTCTTGAATAAACAGCCCTTTATGGAGTTCCGGTATCTGGTTCTGGTGTTTCATGTTAGCTCCTGGTCCCGGGGGATTCACCCCCGCCACCGTGACACCACCCCCCTCCTTCGTCTAATTAGCCTTTACCTGCTACATGGGCGGATGGTCATTTTTTGATGCGTCAGCAAGCTCAACATGTCAAAACGTCCTACATTATCTGGTGCCCAGGGGAAGAGAAAAGAAAAGAAGAGGAGGAAACACGTGATAAAGACAGAGGTAACGTAACATTACAGTAAATGATGTCATGACATTTTTCGTTTATACTAATATAATTTGCCCATCAGAAAAAAGCACTTTGTATATTATACAGTCAAAACAGAGCATTATAATTTAAAACTTGACAGAGCGTGTCTATTCTAACAGATGCGAGATACAGACTCGAGAGAAAGGGAGAGACACAGACGCGAGAGAAAGGGATGACTGAGCCACAGTTAGTTGAGGAGAAGACGGGTGAGACGGAGAAAGAGAAAAATAAGGGAAAAATGGCACTGTCCAAAAAAGAAAAGTCGACAGCGAAAATAGAGCATTTAACCCGGAATTGACAGACCCATTTTTGTTCATACTTCCCTCTGGGAGCAGTAAACCACTGTGTCTCATATGTTATTAAAAGTGCCAATGTGAAACACCATTATGAGACAAAACATAAATGTTTTGATGAAACATATCCACTCAAATCTGAAGTGAGATCACAGAAAATAAATCTCAGAGCCAAATATAACCAGTCCACCAGGATCCTGAGCCACACATTCACTGCCCAACAACATGCTCATGAGTGTTCCCTCAGATTTGCTTGGGTTTTGGGTCAACAAAAAAAGCCATTCACTGATGGAGGAGTTGTCAAAGAATGTATGAGTGCAGTAGCTGAAACACTACTTGAGGGAAAACAAAAACAAGTGAAGAAATAAAGCAAATACCCCTGCCAGCATCATCTTCCCTTATTTATACTGTATTTATAATTTGTTATGTCCATTTTTTTGGTAATATTTCAATCTAATACTTTATATAAGCTATTTATACTGTACTTCACATATTCAGTTCATATTTTTCTATTTCTTTCTAAATATTTGAATGTGCAATTGGATTATTTAAAAAAAGAATGTCTAAGACAAAGCTATTCAGTTTCTTATGAGTATATGTACACTAGCAGTGGAATTTACTGCGATGCAAGGGGGCGCCACCTAAAATCTTGCCTAGGGCTCCAAATTTGTTAGGGCCGGGCCTGAGTGAGCACCTCTGCAAACCAGGGTGATCAGATGAGAATGGGTAAAATTTGAGCAGGGCTGTAAACACTGATCTCAACTGCTTAACTATTAAGGAAATGTCCGAAATCTCACTACAGGCATATACAATTGTCTTTTACCAGCTATGTGAACACAGTAGCCATTGCTGTAAACATTAGCACATAGTACCGTGGCCGCAAGCTGGCCCCTCCCCCACCATCCACCTTGCTCCGCCTCTCTCCTCCTCGCCCTGCCTCTTTCCCCCTCATTATCATTTAAAACGACATACACAGAAACGGCACGTCCTCTGGAAATCTCATTGTGGGACTGGCTCTAAGTTGGTGTAATGCTGCACCAAGCCTGAATTTCAGAAAGGGACTTCAGATACTGTATCTGAAGGGAACCACTAAGACAAAATATAAAAGCATGAAAATCAATGTTATGAAACCTTTAAAAAAAAACTGATCTGTACTGGTAACTGGTTTACATGCTTTCATTTGCTCAGGCTTGCTTTCTTTCATTCATTATCAACAGTTTCATTTCTGAGCGTTGCTTTATATATCACAGCACATGCAGTAGAGAGTTGTGTGCAGAACTGGCTTTGCACTCCTTTTTATGCAATCTTTGACATGAGGTCTTGTTTTTCGTAAGTGTTGCATGAAATCTCACTCCTGTTCCTGCATCTATTAACCACAAAGCACTTTCCTCACCTCTCCCAAGAAAAAAACTCTGTAAAGCCAGAGGCAGGTGGGGGAGGGATTAAGGACAGAAGAAAGAAACAGGCAGGCCTGCAGGAGGGAGAAGGGAGAGCGGGCAGGTGCTGCAGGGCTCAGGACATTTTTGTATAAGCAGCAGAGTAACAGCAGAGGGCTGCCTCTATTCAGCTCGAAAGAGACGGCAGCCAAAGCCATAATTAGAGAAGCTCAGCCAGAGCCACGAGTGCTGTCACTCGCTGCCTAGGAAACGGTGTGATGTCTGGAGAGTGTTCGCCTTTGTTGTACACCATGGTCTCTTTTCTCACCTCTCTCTTTCTCTGTCTCTTGCTGGCTCTCTTCATTCCTCTCTTGCTCTCTGTCAAGTCTCCCCATCTTATCACAATAGGAGTGAAGACCTTAATCCCCCCCAAACCTAAAGCATATTTACACAAATGAGCAATTACAGAGGGGCAGGAAGAAGTATGAGAGAGAGGAAGAGCGAAAGAAACGAGGGAGAGAGAGCGGGACAGAGATGAAGAGACACAGGGAAAGGGACCAAGGCAAAATAATGAATAGAGGTGGCACAGGAACAGCTCAGGCAGTAGAGAGAGATCTTATGAAAAGGAATGGAAACAGAAAAGAAAACATGTTGCAGGAGCTGGGGGGACAACACACACCTGCCCATGAGCTCCCCCGCTGTATAAACTTCTTTCTCTCAGGATTTTTGGCTGGCCACCATGAACCACTTTGCATGATAAAACAGTGGATTGTGTGTAGGCGACACACACGCTCCAGCAGGATAATAACACAGAGGGCAGGTGCATAGCCCCAAGAGCCTGCACTGCTCCGGGACAGCAAACAAATTCACCAATGCTCATTACAGAGAGAGGCTGGACCACATTGTGGACAGCTGAATGCCTGGTGTGTTTTCTCTCAGTAGCAACATGACAGAAGCTGAGTTTTGTATAGTAATGTTGAGGACCATAGACAAAGATTAACAAGGATGCAGAGCACTGTATGGATTAACATAAGTAGAGACACTCGCTGCATTACCAGAAATTATTATAATAAATAGTTATTATTTAGATAGGAGGCCATTCTCAACACAGCAGTGTCACGAAAATGGTAGTGGCATGGTAGTGTGTGGTGTTAATGTGAGTGTGTCAGACATGGTGGAGTTTTACGCATGTCTTTGCTAGGATAAGAGTGGTCCGCCACACAAAATCAGCTCTGTTATCAGAAACTCTATAGGAAGGCGTACATAAAATGTGCAACAACAGATGAACTATGTCAAACATTTAATGTAACAGGTTTATTGTCTTAATGTTAGTTCAAATTACAATAAACATTGTTGAAACCAGATGGTGAACCTTTTAGTGTGACATGATGATGTACACAGTATCTAAAATAAGTTATCTATCATAAATGTGTAATGTTATAATAGCATAGTGGGGTAAAATACTAATTATATATATATATATATACTGTATGTGTATGTGTATGTGTGTGTGTGTGTGTGTGTGTGCGCACATAAGAATAATAATTAATTCATTATTAAAAATAATTATAATATAATATAATTAACACAAAAAACAGGCACAGAATGATAAACTCATATGTAGTGTTCACTGTGGAAAGGGAGGTCTAATGAAACTAAACTCCATACATCAAAATGGAGAGATGACAGATGAGCAACTATCATTAGAAATGTGGAAAATGAAATGAGCTCATAACCTGATTACGGAGTAACCCGGGGGTCCTGTTTGTTATTAAATTATTGTGCTGTCAAAAGAACCTGAAGGGCTTCATCATTACAGTTTAAAGAACAGAAACTAGTGGCCTCTGTTGAATAATTGTATATACTTTGATACATATATGTATATACATTTATGAGGTTAATGGTTTGGGTGTATTTACGGGTTATTGAAGGTGCTTGAATTTTTAATGCAAGTGCTATCTTTAGATTTTCAGAATGTTTAGAAAAACAAATGTGTTTATTTCTTTGCCAAATAAAGCCACGAGGTGGCAGCAAACCTTAGAGTGCTGCCTGGTCATTATAAAGTCCTCAGTCCCCTGATGAAAATGAAATATGTTGTTAATTGTTATTAGTGTATTCCAAAATACAAACAGATTATACTCTCATTTATTTTCAGCATGATACCTTTTTGTATGAGCTGGAAACGACAGGTGATTTATATGTTTGTAAATCCACGCAGAGAACCAAAAATGATAACTATAAATGAATAAAATTACTATAAATCTGACATATGTGTTTGTATTAAAAAGAGGTAGATATAAATGTCATATTTACATTATGAAAAAATTAGCGACAGTAGTGGTATTAGTTACAAATTTAGAATAACTATGAATATACACATGATACGTAAAGACTGCATCAAAGTTTCCCATGGCAAATTATATACAACTTTGTTTTTAAATAAATCTTTATATATTTTTATATATTTTTGGTATTGTGTGCACTGGGGTCTGAGAGTACCGCCATTTCAAATCTCTTTATGTCTGGTACGTATGGCAGATTTGACAATAAAGTTGACTTTGACTTTGACTTTGAAATGCTTTTTGAAAAAAATGCTCTTAGTTGAAAATGCTCCTAAAATTCCATTAGAAAAAATAGTTTAATAGAGGATTTGTATCTGCCTTTCTTCTCCATTGCAGTGATGGGTATATGGTTTGTATCTGCATCACACACATGTGAAATACAGTCATGACACCGAACAAGTATTTAGACACTTTTTATATAATGATGTACTAGTATTTATTTCCAATTTAGATGCCTCTAATCAGTTAACATGATTATGACAAAACTGGAACACACACACACACACACACACACACACACACACACACAGTTACACACAGACACCCAGAATCTAATGAACTCTGTTATGTCTCTGTCAGACATTATGGCGAGTGTGATTATCCGACTATTATCATTCTGCACACGCACACAAGGAACTTCCTGAAGGTGACCTTTCCACGATTGTAACCATAGAAACTGAGCTCTGCTCGGTAGAGTACAATGCGTCCGCAATGAGACTGAGGGGGTACAGGGAGGGGGATCTGGGCGACTGAGGCAAACAGGAAGACTCCTCTGACGTGTTAATACACCTACAATCACACCTGATTCGTCTCCAGATAAGCAAGGTTAAGCACTGTATGCAATCAACCCTGATGGCACTGCAATCAGAGACACATGCAGTGATGTTTGATGTAGAAAGCCTTCATGAGAGGACAAGCAATTTTTGTTAGCCTTCTCAACAACACATACTGCAATTAAAGGGCTGAATTTTTCCTGAATTAGTCCCACCTGCAGTCTGCTAAAATTTTTCAGAATACATTTCCATTCATGACCAGCTGGTTTTGTCCCTGTGACTTTCAAAACTCACATTTGTTTAAAAAAAAAATCTGTTCTGGTTGACTGCCCTGTATTGTGCCATATATGCCATCACTCTGCGGTAGATTACGCTAATCTTGTATCCACTTGTATACATATTTTCTGTTCCATATATATTTATAGATTTAAAATACATGAAACGGAAAACACAAGTGCATACAAGATTAGCGTAATCTACCACAGGGGTATATAATGAATAAGACGCCTCTTGGGATACCTGTAACTGGGCTACAGTTTAATACCCATGAGAAGCTCATCAACAGAAATCCAAACAGCATTGCCTCGGTTATTTCCTGTGTATGTGTTTGATTAAGGAGTACCTTGACTGGAGCAACAGGCCATTAAGCGGTTGCTTAGACGTGAGGCCCCCAGTGGGAATCCCTTCAGACCCATTGTCTTTACTAGTGTGTGTATATGTGTGCATTTAACTTGTTGTGTTGACCAAATGTAACTGGATTCATGGAAAACAAGAATTCTTGATGTTGTTGGGGAGATTAATTTTTTCTCCAAAAACACCTTTCACCTAGAGAGAATACAGAACACCATAAAAGGGACCATAAAAGACCACATAAATACTGGAATACACATATGTTCAGTACTATTAAGCAGTGTATTAGGACAGAACTGTTGCCATGACTGCTGTGCTGATCGATGAGGTGAATGGAAAGGTGGACCCTCAGTGGCAGTAATAGTCATGTTACAGCTTGTATACGAGAGTGTCAACAGAAAAATCTTTCAAAGCATTTTAAGTCACCTGCTATCAGAGGGTGTATTTTAGTGGTGTTTGCAGGGTCAGCATGGTCAAATATGGATAAAAGCTATCTATTTTTTGTCTGTGTATTCCTTGAAGGAATCAATCTTGGAATTAAAGATCCTCTTTAAAGATTAAAGATATCACTTTAATTAACACCTAACAGCTTTCCAATCTTAGTAGCCATAACTAACACACTATACAGAATTCTCAGTCCAGCCTTCCCAGATAACCAGCTTCACTCTGTCCACCCTGGTAAGTGACTTTCAAGTAAGAAATGATGGCAACAGCTCTGAGACATATTAAACACATTAGGCTCCTTGTACTGAGCATTGAAATAGAATATGTGCATAGTCACAATGCATGTACAATAATTTCAGGCATGTACAATGATTTCTACCTTCCAGGCACAAGTGTGTCATTAGCAATTCATGCCTAAGCTACAATGAAGAAAGCGTTCACAGAACAGTTTGAGAACATTTACATTTATGGCACCGTCAACAGATGGGAAAGTGTCTGACTTCCATTCTGTTTGAAGCTGTTTTATGTAGTTTAATTACTAACTGCCTTTTCTTCATCAGGGAATAAATACACTGTGTCATCAGTGTAGAAACTGTACATCTTGTCAGATTTTTGCAATAGTCACTCTTTTCTCTCTGGCTACTTACCTCAGCCCATAGATTACTGTTGTGACAGACTAGTGCCAGAAAATGGATCTACATGCAAAAGTCTACAGCCCCACCAGCGGCATCAGCAGTAAGGATAAATCATTTTGGTGGTCTTTTTGTGCTCGTTGGCTATATATACAATGAAATGGAACTGTTGGTGGCAAATTATTTATGCTCTGGGTACCTGGTTGTTTTATATATTATCAGGGATTGACAGATGCCAAATATTATGTGCAATATCTTATGCTGTCCTCTATATGGCGCTAGTGCAATATTACTACTTATATTCATATGGTTGTTTTTTTTCCACTGATTAATTTTATTCAGATTGTACTTTATTTTATTTGTATTTTTATTATATTTGATTTAGACTTATTTTATTAATTAAATATTGTATTTGCTCTTTTATTTTACATTATTCTGGTGTCTTATGTCTCTGTGTCTGTGTGATGTGGCAGTCACCACATAAACCATTTCCTCCAGGATAAATAAAGTTTTCAGTTTCTGATTCTGATTAGTGGTACGCAAACCCAAATAGACGCAAGTGACACCAGTTTTCAGTCTTCACAGCGCAATTTGTACCTAGATATATGACTTCATACTGCACGCATACCCCCCCTCACCCCATGGGCCCCCACCTACATCACCACACCCTGGAACCACACAGCGATACACCCTTCATAACCCTGTGTGTTTGTGTGCATCAGTTAATTTGTGTAGGTAATCATTAGGGTACTACAGCAAAAAAAAAGTCAACCCCTGATTATTATATTAATAATGAGGTACTGTAGCCTGGTGATTCAGTGGTAGAACTCACCTGCCACACAGAAGACCTGGGTTAAATTTCTGAGGGAAACACCGACTTTCCTTTGGGGCAGAGGGTGGCCTGTGGTTGTGAGAGTTGCCTCTGAGATTGAAAGTTCATAGGTTCAAATCCCAGGACTGCTAGTGATACCACTGAGGTATCCTTGAGCAAGATACCATCCCCACACACTGCTACCTGGGCACTATGTTCCAGACTGCCCTCTGCTTCACACTGTTAATACGTTACTTCAGGCCACAGTAGTGTGGTACCCGAACATGCGCAGTACCACTTTACCATTCGACAACGCCACCCGCTAACCTGGCGGGAGAACCCTCCCAAAATCTTTCCCACCAAAGGAACTATTTCCAAGAGGCACAGGAATATTTAGGAGTTCAGTTTTATTGTAAAAGATAACAGTTCCCAAAGTTAAGAGGAATAAAACTGCAGAGGGTAGCTGGCTGAACTTCACATAAGGTCGGGTCAACACACAGCTCCAATCCCTGGAGGCCCTGGTAAAAAGACGGAAAGGGAGACAGCAACCCAACACCACACAAGCATGCAACACTGCAAGCACTGCACACACAAGATTTGTATATGACTTCAACATACAACAGAGTGTTGAGAATTACCACCACACACCAGTCTAGTATCCCTCTTCTCTTGGTGGCGATGATCCTTCAAGTAAACCAGCTGACCCTCTTTAAATCCTGGATCACATATCTGTTGGTTATGGCTCTGTTGCCGGTACTCTGCTACCTCCTCCAGGTTCTTCCGTGCCAGGTCCCGTGTTACTTGAAGCCATTCTTAATGTCGCTGGATCCATTAATGCTGAGGGCTTGTTGCTGGACCTGCCACATCAGCCCCCAAGAGGAAATCCACCGGGAGTTGGGCGGCAACCCAAACATTAAGGAGTAGGGGGAGTGACCTGTAGAGCAATGGATTGTGGTGTTATAGGCCCAAACCAATTGGGAAATGTATTGTGGCCATACCCGCTTCTTTTCAGGGGGCAACGAGCGGAGTAGGTCATGAAGAGTCTTTGAATCTTTCACATTGACCATTTCCTTGGGGATGGTATGCAGTTGTTCTGGACTTCTCAATCCCATATAACTTACACAACTGCCCAATGAGTACACTCTCAAAGTTTCTCCCTTGAATTCGCTTAGGCACTCCAAACCGGTAGAACCAGCAGTCAACTTAAACCTTTGCAACTGTGCTAGCGCTCTGGTCCTTGGTTGGGATAGCTTGAGTGTACTTGGAAAAAACATCAGGCATTACCAAGACATTTTCCTTACCATCTGTTGTGGATTCAAGGAGAGTGAAATCTATAGCAAGCACCTCCAATGGTTTACTAGCCAATAGGCCGCCCTGGTACGTTTTCACCCTGGGTTGAACAGCTTTTGAAAGGACACAACGCTGACAATTCTGCCAATATTTCTCTATTTCAGTCCCCATACCTGGCAGGTCGTCACAACACAGGAAGCCCAGATCCCCACAGTAGTGTGTGGGGTAAAATTTACATTGTAGATAGGAGCTCTAGTTTAAGCAGTTGTGAATGTTGAGTGTCAAAGTCACCTACTCTATGATCATCCATGCTGTGCTGATGACCTGTGGCAACTGCTTTCAGATCCCAGATCTATCTACATCCAACTGTAGTGCTTCTACTAGAGCAGCTGTTTCATCTAGTACATGTTTTCTTTCTCATTCTAGAATGCATAGACAGTGACTTTTTGTTGGTTTTTATTGTAGTTTTATTGTGGATATAAACTGCCTTCAGGCAAATTTGCTTTTTAAGGCAAAGTTGGCTTTTATGACAATGATGACCAACAATTCTGTGTGACCACTCACACACACACACGAATCATCAATACACACAGCTTCACATGTAACTGTCCTTTCTTATAGCAACTGTATCTTCTAAAGTAGGTTTTAAACAAATCAGTAATAGCCTGAATTTAAATGGTGACTTTCAGTCAGGCTTCCATTAGCATCATAGTTCTGAAACTACTCTCTTGGTCCTCCTAGACATGGTTCATCACAAAACACGGCTGAACATATTAGAACACTCTGTCGGGCTCTCAGGAACAGTCCTGAGCAGGTCCAGGATGTACCTAGAAGGCAGGGGTTATTTTATATCTGTTGTCACGTATGAATCAGAGATAGCCATCATGTCAAGAGGATTCATTCTTCAGTCCCCTTTAAAAAAACGAATTCTCCAGAGTGCAAGGTAATGTTTCATAACTATCAAGCTATTTCACCAAATTTTAGTCCTATGAACTGATTCTCTTTATTCCTTAAACAGTAAAGGGCTGGATTTGTCAATTAACCATTTTTTAAGTACATTAAATGAGTATGATGTATTGTTTTAATGCATTTTAGAATGCTCACTCATATTTTGAAGTGCAGTGGAGAAAAGGAGATAACCCAGTGCAAACATGACAGAAATATGTAATAAATCTGATAGTCTTTATACACAACTAGCAGAAATGAACACAAACAGAACAAAAAGAGATGATAAATGGGCAAACTGAAGTTTAATCCTTTTTTGGGCAAACATCTAAACTTGAGAGAATTTACAATCTGCTTCTTTAAAAGTTTCTTAATTACTCAGCAAAAAAAGTTAAAGCAATATTTAAAAGGCGTTATTTGATCAAATCTGGCTTTGTAGTTTTTCACATTTTGAGCAACCTAGTGATTCCTGAGAAAAGTAAACTGCATGACAAAACTGGGGATACATCAGTCAGTTGCACTGAAGACAGTGTGTGATACATAATCAGAATCAGAATCAGAATATATAATCCAAGTAAAAAAAAGAATCAAACATGGCAATAAAATGTTTTTTCACCTCACCTCATTTCTTAAGACAATGCTGTCCTTTAATGACTTTACAGTTTTTTACAATTGCTTAGGCACAATTTTGAAAACAAGGCAATTTTGTCAAAACCCAAAAATTTTGTCAAAACCCAAAAATGTTGTCAAAACCCTTCACACAATTCACACATCTACATACACAAGTAGCAGAACATCTTAGAGCTTTTGCAAAATGAAACACTTTATTCAAAACTGTACAATAATTTACCAAAAGCCCATTTTGGAACCATATGGCGACATACAGTCGGATTCTGTTTGAACCACTTACACACTGCTGTACTCAATCTTAAACACTTGTAACATTTCTACCTTTCTAATGATACAGTCTGGGTTTGTTTTGTTTTTTTCTCTTTTTTGAGATATTGAATATATTGACCCAACACAACACACAAAACTAGTACTCTTCCTTGATGAAAATATTTATTTTCAGGTCAGTCAGTCAGTCAATACTGAACATTTGAACAAAAAAATTTTTCAAGTTTTCATACGATATTACTGAACATACCATTGTACTGTAAGCTTACAATAATACTGTAACAAATTACATATCCAGTTCAGTACAGAATAAAAATAAAAAATAAAAACCTAAACATCTCTCCGCCTAACTGGATCTGGCCACAGGGCCTTGTCAACATCACAGGCTATATTTTCATTTGCAAGGCAACATGGAAAGAATCTTTTGGAGTGACCCTTGTATGGATTCTGCTTCAATTTGATCACATTTTTCCTCCATAGCTTGAATGAGGGCCCTCTGGACATAGGGCCGAGATCATAAACCTGCGTTCATTTAAAAGCCTTTAAAATGGCAAGGAAATTATATCATGATAAATTTTGGTGTCAAATGCATACAAGTGTGTTTAGTGTTTTGCAAATCACTGTGTGTAATGTTTTGCAAAAAGTGTGAAGCTGACAATGTGCTTACAGTTGTGCAAATCCAGGCCGGTGTTCTGCTCCTTGAGTGTAAGGTTTTGTTAATTGTGAGAAAGTTTTAATTTTAGTGTGTAAGCAATTGAAAAAAACTGTAAGGTGCACAGCCATTTGTAGGTGCGCAGTGGGTGAGTGACACATTTTCCTCACAATTATCATTAAAATTTGAAAAACGTTTTAATAAGTCACAGCAAACTTTGATTGTCAGGTTTAAGTTGCAGCTTTCCAATTGGGCTGGAGGGAAAGGGTTAGATGAATACAAGTTCTGCTTAGGAACAAAGAAGGTAGCAGCAGGTGTGTGTGTGTGTGTGTGTGTGTGTGTGTGTGTGTGTGTGTGTGTGTGTTTGTGTTTGTGTGTGTATGTGTCTATATATATGTACAGTAATCCCCCACATATTTGTGGTTCAGAGTTTGCTGCTTCAGTCACCAGCTGATTTTTTCTTAGAACGTAATACTAATAATTGCTCGCAGAAATTCTCGCAAATCCGCAGAATTTATCCTCCCTATTGTTTTTGCTTTTTCCATGTGTCGCGAGTATATATATATATATACATTAGGGATGTCTCAATACCACTTTTTTATGTCCGATACCGATACCGATATTGTAAATTTTTGCATACCTTAACACAAATACAAAAATCATAATTGTAATAGAATAAGGAAGAAACATTGCACAGAGTACTTGGT
>JBBPDH010230272.1:0-12275 GCA_037974565.1 Clupeocharax schoutedeni | reverse complement strand
AAGCAGGGGGCAGCCAGGAACACGGCGCCCGGGGAGCAGTGCGTGGGGACGGTACCTTGCTCAGGGTACCTCAGTGGAGCCTAGTGGCCTTGGGGATCGAACCCGGAGTTTTTGGTCGCAGGGCGGATGCCTTAACCAATAGGCCATCCAACTGCCCCTTATTGGTGCTGTGTAGAAATGTTTTTTCTTTGAGGAACCATTTTAGATATTCCTTCAAAGACTTCCTTAACCTGGCATTAACCTAAGCACTTATGCATCACAAACAAAGCATAAACTATATAGCAATCACTGTCCTTTATATACAAAGGCTTTATTTCATGAGAACCTTTGGCTGTTGCACCATTACTCTATTGACAAACTCATAAGCAGCCTGAGTTCATTCTGAATGTTGAAATGAAGAGTCTATAGCTATTGTAGCTCAATATGAAGACCACAGAAGTGTCAGAAACGACATAACATTAGATAATCGGCTGTTTGCTGCATTGTTAAGAAGCAAGTATCTACATTTTGGTGCATTGTTGAGAACACAGAGGACGGAAGACCGCAGCATTAAATCACTAAAGAATACTTGCAGTAATGAAGAAAAGCTGTTGAACAGATCACAAAGTATGGATTTTGGCACAAATGTACAAAAGACTTGCATAAGGAAGGTTTTAAATTCTGAAACGTGTGTTTGTTTCCAGGTAATGGCATATCCAGCTACCATTTTTAACGCTATTTTTGTCTGTGAAATGTAAATGAGGATTTAAAGAAGCACAGTTAGAACCTTTATTTCATCCAGAAAGGCTTGTTTGCAATACAACTGATGTTTAATGTTCTGTGCAGCCTATGCTGTTCTTTTCTATTGACTGCATGTAAAACAATCAATATTTTGCCTCCTCTGTGATGACAGGAAGACCTAAAATGAACAGCAGCCCAAAAGGCAATCCACTGCTAAGCCTCAAGGACAGAATGGCTTATAGGTGGCTGAATAGTATTTAAAAGAAGCCTCTCGGCTTCTGTGAGGAGAAATAAGATGGCAATTAACCTGGAAAGAATGCTGGAAAGAGAGACATGTCGGAATATAAAGGACACAATCAAGATCCAGAGCATTCCACCATAACTGTGAAACATGGGCATGCATAGCTGCCAGTGGGAAAGGCTCACTTGTCTCTACTGATGACGTGACTGCCGAAGGCAACAGCATGATAAATTCTGGAGTGAACAGAGGCACACATCACACTCAAAGCTGGATTTAGGCTCATAGTCATTGTTTCGTTTTGTATCAAGTGTACTAGAGTGGGGAGCCAAAACAACAAAAAATAGTGTCATTGCCCAAATACGTATGGACTGTGCCGTATGTGTCTCTATCACAGTTTTGTCATGCAGTACAGTCTACTGTACCAGATAATTGGGCGTCTACATGGTTGAGTGGCAGAGTTGAGTGCTTGCCATTCTCTGAGGGGCATATTGAGGCACTCCACAATGCTGACAATGCTGTGCATCTGGCAGTTTAAAAAAAAAAAATGCTCCCCATGAAACCCAGCCGGCCCATGCAGGCTTTCTTATCATAGATTTGTATTATTACTGAGAACAAGCTGCAGTTTTCACAAGCAATAACAAAAGCATTGCATAACTGTATTGCATTATGTAATTACAATGAAAACAATAAATCTCAACTTCATACCTACAGGCTGTGCTACGATCCAGTGCCACATAAATAAAGTTCATATCTAGTGGCCATCACTGCCATTGCTTTCAGCAAATATCTTTAGTTTCTCCTACTTGCCTCAAATAGCTTTCAGAACAAAAACAAACCTCATTATTCACACACACCTGGTGGGCACTCATACTAAATCTCCGGGCAAGTCCCCAGGCCTCTTCACAAGAGGGGTGCCTGAAAAAGGCCCAAACGTAGCTGCTAGCCCATTGGCCTCAGGATGATGGAGCGGCCAGCTCAAATGGAGGTCAGTTCTGCTCTGATAACCCCTTCGTTATCTGCCACCGACATCCTTTCCTCTCTTAGCTACCCTCCATTGCAGCTCTGGACAATTTTCAGAGCTAGGAATCCCAAACTCATTTATCAACATTGGCTGCATGTGCAGTGCTAGTGTGCCAGAAAAGTCGATCGCCATGTTGCCAAACTGTTAAGCTGTGTTATGTAATGGTGTAACCCGTTGGGGCACAGATTGCTGAGGAACGGGAGGGGATGTGTTTATGGTAAACATTTCAATGCATCAGTCTAGTTAATAAATGGACCATATGAGAAACTGATTTCTGAGGAAGGGGGGTTGGGAAATCCAACAACTTATTTACCTGTAGGCATTCTTACGTTCTTACATTAAGACATTTTGACGAGCATAATCAAATACATTATTTTTACATTTTTAAGAAAATTGTTTGTAGTACGTTTTTTTCATTGGAATTTGTCATTTGAACAAATTAAGATTTTAATATGATTGTGTTTTAAGATGCGTCTTGATTCATGTACTTGGAGAAGCTTGGAGAGCAAGCCCTGTGACCTCAGATCAGTGCAGTACTTGATCAAAACCTGAGACCAGGGAAGCCCCTAAATCTGCAGCACAAAGAGGAGATTGAGGTTGCAGCATCTGATTTCCCAGCAGTGCAGCAGGATTTTGTGAGAGAACATTAGGAGAATCCATGACAGAGCAAGACAGGAATTCTTATACTCAAATAGAAACAGTAAGAAGGTATATAATAAAGATCATGTTGTTACCAGTTTACCTGTTTGTACCTCATCCTTACCTGAACAAACCTCAAATAAATTTTTGAAATCCATCAAGTACCTGAAGCTTGGCTTGCCTGGCCAGAAATCAAACCCAGAACCTACTTGCTGTGAGTAAAGAAGTAGGGTGTGTATGCAACGTTCTGTATGTTGCTCCAAAAGCAGTAGTATTAGCCAGTTCAGCTTTCATAAGTCTTGTAGATGGTTAAGGTGTAACATTAATTGTGACTATCCTTTTTATCTACCACCATTATTACTGTGGAAGAAGTGATACAAGGGCATCGTGTTCCTCTCCTCATCTCTTGCCAAAGGTCATCCAACAAACAGGATGAGACCCTGAGCATCACTACACTTACATGTTCCAAATCACTTAAGACTCCCATGATTTCATACCAACCTCTTACTGTAAAATTGTTAAGTGTTTGTGTTTTCATGCAATAATCTAAAAGTGCTTCCACTCGTAATTTTAGGCATTTCTGGTGTCTTTGCCATAGTGGGTTTTTTTTTTTTGAGAAGTGGCACAATTGGTTGCACCAGTCAAAGGGAAGTAGATGACTAATCTAAACCACCTGTAATGCAATTTATTTATGTTTTATTAAGTTTGCTGAAGAAACATGTTTAGACTGAATATGCTAAATATACTAAATACTATTTTTTTAAATTCTTTGGCCCAACTCAAGTGTTTCAAGTGTATTATTTATCTTTCTCTTTGCTTGCTCCAATCTTAATTCTATTTTATGACTCCTCAGAATTGCCATCCTGCAACTGGCAGTTGAGCATAATTCACTCTCTTTTGTGCCCTACTTCTTCTCACTTATCTCCTCAACGCTGCGTGACTGCTGCTCCACATTAGGGCCTCGAATATCCTCACTTGATGGCATAAAGCATGGGCTGACATTCTCTGGCCTGTTAAATGAGAAAGCCCTGCTGAGACGAACTGCCATAAATCATTAGAAGAGCAGCTCATTTGGAAAGCGTCATTGATATACATACCAGTAATTAATTAAATAATTCCCCCTCTCCAATCAATACATGCTTCAGCTCCCGCCCAGCTCCCTCTTTTGCTTTTTGACATTTATCACGTTAAGTGCAACCGATTAATTTGTATAGCTGTTAAATTCAACATGAGAAGGGATAATGTGCTGGAATGATCCGTCAGACTCAGAATTCGGACTATGACAGATGAAGCCTTGCACGCTTGCATTCTCTGAAGGATATAAAACTGAGCGGCAAATCACAATCTACATAAAAAAAGGCACTAGATTTCCTGAACTGACTGTGGTACAGATACAGTGTATCACAGTTTGAAGCATGATTCAGGGTTGATGTAGTTACAGATGCTCCACTGGTACAGTTTTGGACATTCTGTTAATGTTATTTGATTTGGCTTCACAACCCACACCACAGCTGGGGGAGGGAAAAAATGTAGGACACAGTCTGCTCACTGACTTGAGAAATATTTCATTCATCAGGCTAGGTGTGTGAAACCACTAGTCAGGATTATGTAAAAGGCTTGTGCATGGACCAAGAGCTGCAAGACTAAAATGATTTAGCTTTGTTGGAAATAGGACTGGAGTCAAGACCACCTTTGTCAAGTTCAAGACTACACACACACACACACACACACACACACACACACATATACATATATGGGGCTAAAAATACAAATGAGGGCTCGTTGGAAAGGTTTCTTGGAGATCATTCAAGCTGTGGAGTTTTAAGTGTCTGAGTTCTTGCTGTTTACAGTAATCAAAACACAGGGCTTAATGAAGAACGAAATGAAAAACGCGAGAACACTCGAGACGCTCCACAGGGGAAATTCTGGACTGCAGCATCACAGGGCAGCAGCCAATCAGCAGCAAGGAGAAATAAATGACATTCTCGGATTGGCTCTGTTCATACCTCCCGTCTCTGAGTACAGCTGACTGTGACGTCCGGCCCTCGTCCCCTCGTCCTCGTGCTGGTTGTTTATGTTTGGGGCAGCACTGAGCTGCGGTTCATTCCGTTCTGGTGTCTGATTGCCTTGGTAACCGCTGCATGGTGCACGAGGCCCGGACGTCACAGTCAGTATATATATAAATGCTGGGCAACAATTAAATCTTATAATTGTGATATACATATATTCCACAAGGTTTAATCTTAGTCTGTGTATTTCCTTTTTTTAAACTGATATTTTATCTGCATGTTTGTGACTCTGCACAGAGCATAGGTGGTATCCATAGACACAGACAGAAGTATTTGATTGGTTGTAATGCAAAACTGAACAGATGTTTTCCTTGTTTTGCATGTTGGAATAAAGAAATATAGGTGGACATTTACATAAACTCATTAACGAATCAGCCTAGTGAAATATGTCCGTTGTTTTTCTTCCGCACTTACAAACAAAACATTCGGAATATGGCTCCAACAGTCCATTTATAACTGGAGCATGGGGAAGTTTTCTGAATTTGTCTGAAGATGCTTAAGCATGAACACTCATCAGAGGATGACTCAGGGGAGCATCAAATTCCAGTGTTGCCTGGTTAAGCCAAACACATGCAAATGCAATGATATGGTTCTGAATTGCTTCTGTCAGTGTCAGTACATGCTGGCAGACAATAAGAAAAAAAAACAATTGTAAATAGTAACTGATCTCAGTCAAGACTAAATATAGCAAGAAAAAAAAGTTTAGAGTACATCTGAATACTAGTACCATACTAGTACTAGTACTCCAAGTTTGTGGTGTCTATTGCAGGGTTAGATTGAATTAATTTCTAGAAAAGACCAGGACTTTTGGATTCTCTGTCCTTCCCTTATGCATGCGTGAACATCAGATGATTCTATGGATCTTAAATCTACATCATTGTAAACTGAAGCTTGCTAGTTACAGTAAGTAGGCGGAGATAAGTGTTTAACTTGCCATTATAGTGTTTTTTTTAATGAAAGCTCTATATAGCTGGGGCAGCTGGTAGCCTAGTGGTTAGGGCATTCGCCCTGCGATCAGAAAGTCCAGGTTCGATTCCTAAGACCGCTAGGCACCACTGAGGTACCCTGAGCAAGGTACCGTCCACGTGCACTGCTCCCCGGGCACCGTGTTCCTGGCTGCCCCCTGCTTCACTTGGTGAATGGCTTAAATGCAGAGGTTGAATTTGGTGCGGTTCACACTGTGTGCTGTGGTGTGTTCACGTATGACTGAATGATCACTTTCATATAGCTCCTTGACTATTGCACATTTGCTGCATTTACAAACGAGCAAATACCAGACACCTAATTACATAGGAAATAATAATAATGGGTTTTAATTATATACCCAAAGACCATTTCAAATGAGAATAATTTAAAAAACCATGTACAGTTACCATTTTTTTCAAGTCTCAGTGGGTGAGGCCTACTATTTGAGTTTCAGCACCCAGACAACATTTTGTAGTTCATGTAATTATAATCTAAATTGTAAATACCAATATGGCTGAAGATTCACATTTATTTAACCCTTAGAAATCAGAGTGTATTAGCAAAATCTGATTTCAGTAAATATAAAGGCGCAAAACCGTCTAAACTCCATGCTTGTTCTCCCACATGCTTTCCTTACATTGTTTTTATAAATTACAATAATTTTGGC
Organism: Clupeocharax schoutedeni; assembly: GCA_037974565.1. Lineage (NCBI taxonomy): Eukaryota > Metazoa > Chordata > Actinopteri > Characiformes > Alestidae > Clupeocharax > Clupeocharax schoutedeni. The sequence goes on along the minus strand of JBBPDH010230272.1, from coordinate 5,952 downwards.
TCTATGTGACACCAAACAAAGCTCAGCATCCCGTTTGACACCTCAAGGGTCAACACAAACCATAAAACGATATGCTTTACCTTATGATGACAGATCAGTTCGGAGCTAAACTGTGGATTTTTGGGGGGGTTTGAAACAATTTGCAATTAAACTAATGTTCAGCTGATTGTGTGTTAATGAAACCATAAACTGATTATTTTGGTCACCAGTATCATGTCAGGAAACTTGGTCCCGTCTCCATTTGAGGGCAGGATTTTATTAGACTGGTTTCTCTCTGCTGCCTCCAAACTAAAATCCTTTCCAGCCTTTCCCACATTTTCAGGTGGTTTTGATCCCGGCATTGTGGAGATAAAGGCTCGGTGACAGTCTCTGGAGCAAAGCTGGTCAGATAAACTCTGTCATAAGAAAAGGGAAGCCAAATGTACAGCCAGGGTTGATCTCTTGCTGTTAAGGTGCCCTGCAGCTAAGATGAGGGGTCGTAAGGTGCCTGTAGAAGAAACAGGGAGGATTCGGAGCAATGGAGCAGGCAGAGACATGAAGCAAACACTGAAGTGTGAGGAGAAGATAGAGAGGGAAAAATGTGCCATGCTTCGTGACCATACTGTGTATTTGTGTCAATTCTGATTTTTTAAAAAGTTTATTTTAGATAGAGGAGGGCAGACTGTGAAAGCTGTGCTCAGTCAGTGAGTTACAGGCAATGTTTTACATTCGACCTGTTAACACTGAATTGTAGTGTTTGTTTACAAGTCGGATAGTATAATGGACTGGAGCTGTCCTTGCTTTTCTTATTTAAATTGCTTTGAGTCACGGAAAGCACTATTCAAGTGCTAGAACTTTCTGTTCCTGTTTTTACAGGCCATTTTTAATGCAGAAGGTCTTTAGGAAACCACCGAAGTGCTTTTTGAACAAGAGGCAATCAAAAACTGTCAATCAAAATAGATGTCTGTTTGACATATTGATGCTGTCAGAACAAAAGCTTGGATCTCCAAAATGGAGACTTGATAGAAGGGAAAATGTTACTAACATTGGATGTAAGTTAAAGAAAACTTACATCCAATCATCACTCAGCACCCTTTCTATTATTCCACTGAGTGTGAAGAACAGCTGTGATTGCAAATTATGCTAAAAATTTATAAATAATGGCTTGAATTGCGATAAAGTTGTGTTCCAGTAGAAACCAGATGCAATTGCCTGCAATCACAGATGTTTCTATATTGTTTGCTTTAGCCCAGTTTTTTTTAATCATGTGTTTTCGATCCTTGCTGTGCATTTTAGCTTGTACTTTAGTGTTTTGTTGTCAGTTAATGGAAATCCATCTCTGCTTACTGGCTCGCCTCATCACTCAGTCGTCCACTCACAGTTTATTAGCTCTGTAATGTAAGTTTCATTTGCCCAAGGTGTATAAATAGAGGATGAGAGGTTTGCATGTTCACAAACAGCCATCCATCAAGACCATGGAAAGAAATCAAACACAACATGCTTCCATATGAGGTCTGTATCACTGATAAAGCACCCCTCCCTTGCATGTGTTTGTGTAGTGTTTAAGCATGTTCTTTTCAAAGCCAATGGCACAAAGGCTCAGTGTAGCGTGTTATTATAGCATGGCATCTTGTGGTGGTGTAAAATCATCTGATAATTTATGTTAACCATTCGAGCTGGACTGAGAACCAGATGTTTAAAATCAATTAGAAGGCCGACGCATCACAAATTCCCGTAGTCTTCTGGCAGGCTGGTCTTATTAACCACATTTTCAGGGACCAGTTGTCGTAATCTTGCTTAAATTGCTTTTTAATGGGATGTTCAGCATTTTTTCTCTTGCAAGGGATTAAACAGTGAATTGGTAAAAGAATATCCAGTGATTTGTTATCATAATGGAAGTCTCATAGGACCAATCCTGACCTAAATATGGCTCGAGGTCATTCACATTAGAAGACAAAAGTATGTAATTTGGAAATTCTGGAGGCAAAACCACATAATGAGTTTGACCCAAAAGCAACATTTTAAAACAAGAAATATAATGGCATATTGATGAATTAAAAACAACTCATCCTTGATCTAATATTTTCTGCAGTGTTTTCTATTAGCACTGTTATATTAGCACTTTATTTCATAAAATCTAACTTTTTCAAACAGATTTGATACTTTGCCGAACACATTTATATGGGACACAATGAGTTATTACAGCTTATAAAGCTTTTTGGTGCAAAAACTGGAGTCATGTCACAGAACATGTAATGTTCCTTGAGGCATAACTGGATAAAACAATTCTTCCTGTAGTCAGGAGGATTAGAATATCAAAGCAAATTATGGAAATATGAAATCAACCAGAACTGATTAAAAGCATCATGTCTGCTTCCCCACCACTGCACTCCCACTACACTAGCTTGGCCAACTGGACAGTTATTAATGTTGGTTACTGTTAGGTAATATGTTATGAACAGCAATTTACAAAATACAGATTTAAATTTACAAAGGAAAATTTTGATTTCAAGAATTTCAAACAGATTTTCAGCGATTTCAGCAAAATAATGATCTGTAACTACACACTACACACAGTCAAAGTGAACTTCTCAGCCATATACAGAGAGACGACATGGTGAAGCTCAGCCTCCAGTGTACATATGGAGCAACAAACAAAAGACATTGTTGCACAAGTTGACCAAGTTGACATTTATGTCCTACTAATTTTATATTACAGTTTTATACTAAAATTAGAGGTAGGCATAGATTAATTTTTTTAACACAGTTTGTAATATTGGCGTTAACGGTGTTAAACGCGCGCGAGATGCACGCCCCCCCCCCCCCCCCCCCCCCCCCATAGCTTGCATAGTATAAACCCATCTCCCTCTGTCCGGGGGGTGGGGGGGTGTTAACGGCCCAGCACTGATTAAAATATAAGTTCAAAACACATAACACAGTACAGATTTAAATGCTCTGCACTAGAAAAGGAAAGGACAGCTTTGAAGCAAGTATTCCAGTAATTTAAGCAACGGAAACATTTTTAGATTCCTATACTTCCATTTATAAGTTCCACAAGACTTATGCATTTACGTGCTGCTAATTTTTATTCTAGTTTAAAATTAAAAACATGAATTGAAAATGGTGAGTCTGAGCGTTTCAACAATAGCGCATATGAACTCTGCACAAACATAATCTGTCCGAAAACGCATATTCTCGTGCTTGTCCAAGCACCATCATTAGAAATTTAATCCAGTGCACGTACTGCTTGTCTCTGGCAATACTTGCAGATGGATAAGCTGATTCTTAATTATGGCTCAGGATGATCCTTTCTGGCAGTGGGTTGACGGCAGTATTGGGGGGGATTCTAATTATGTTGCATATTCAAATCAAAAGCTAATTAATTTAGCTATGTCAGAACCAGAGCCACCGCAGTAAACAAATGGGCAATTCACCCACAAGACACTTATGAATAGTGTCATACGTGACGTCTCAACTCGCTTCGAGTGCTTGTAACAAGGCGAAGTGACAGACCAAGTCATGGAGAAGCTAACCCGCCTTTCAGAATGTTCAAAGTCAAACGTCTTTGATAGCGTAGTCAGGGAGTCAATAAAAGATTACGGCACGGTTGCCACTGGCCTTTACGCAATACCAGCTCCATCCGAGTAACATGCGAGCACGGAGTTATATCGCAGGAACCGGCTGAATTAGGCTAAAGACTGTAATTAGGCTGTAGATGCTTATTGATTGAGGCAGGCTTGGATAGAGCTCAATCAGGGGCTGAGCCAAAGTAGTAAGTTGCAGTGGCGTGCTTTGGATGATGATACATCTTAATGGCACACCCCTTCTCAAGCATATCAGCCCGTGATTGCCATGGTCAATCAAAATGTGCTGTCAGTATTGGGACAGAGGCTTGAGTCTGCCTTAAGGTGAATTCAGTATGTAAAATGAGGCTTTTCCCCTTTAGCAGGGCTCCTACAGATGAAGAAAATTAACTTCTTCAACAAGGACAAAGCAGAAACATGAAAGACATGAGCAGTTTTTTCAACAATAAAACAGATAATGCAGGTCCTAACATCTGAATGAATGAGCTGCATTCAAAGCAGCCATATAGTGTTTTATGTACACTTCCAAAAAAATGAATTCCGTATTGAAGTCACAAAAAAACACAGTGCTATGAATGGAATAATGGAATAAATGGAATCTGGACTACAGTGAACTGATAGATGAATATAAAGTTTATTTAAGCAAACAGACTGACAGCTTAGACAGATCAGCCAATAAACAGGCTAATAGACAGAACTGTGGAAAATATGGCACCAGTGGCTCTTTGTTATATTTGTTATGTTCATATTACACCCTGTTCCTAAGTAGTTAACTAGATAGATTCACTAAATAGCAAGTAAGGAGCAATTTGGGATTCAGCCCCATTGTGTATCATCTAGTTTTATGTTAGTACTGTTGTCCTAGATTTAAATGGTTAAGCAAAAACTACCAAACCAAAAACAGTTTGCTGCATTAACCACTGTTGTATTTATGTATGTTTATTGGAATATTTCAAATGTAGTTCATGAAGTGGTTAGTTATAATTATGCTGTTCTACAATAGTCCATGGTTGCTGGGCACCAGTAACATACTGAAAGTACTACATGTCTTGGTGCAAAAATGTATCTTAATTGTTATAAGCACTAACTTAGTAACACAAATAGTGATTAGGAATATGTTACTGTGTTTCATAGAGATCAGTAGTAGATCTGTAATATCAACATAAGTAGGGCTATTTTACATGGTAAGACTACTGCCAGAGGCGATCCTAGGGTCTGTTGGGGCCCCAAGCAAAAATGATCTGGAGCCCCTCCCTCTAAACAGTTTTTGTCATAATTTTAAAAAATAATCTGACATTAAATTAAAAATACATTCTCTGATAAAGTTCAAAGGAACGAACGTAAAGTGTCAGCTCTCGTTCGCCATCTAGTGGCTTGGGGGCCCCAAGCAGCTGCCTGCCCTGCCTGCTGACAAGATGCGCCTCTGACTACTGCACATAATAAGATATTGCACATAATGCACCCAATTTAGCTACTTATTGGGTGGATTAGGGGTGCAGAGTAGAGGAAATTCAGCGCTGACAAGCTCTGATCTAAAAGAACATTTTGTAATATCAGAAACAGCCAGAAAAATATTCTGGTCCCTGCTGTCAATATAAATAGAATTTGTGTTAAGCTTTTCATTTCCTACCTAACATGGGAGGGTCTCAGGATGTTAAAAACAAGGCTTATAGGAAATAATCTGTGATTTTTTGTATTAATCACTGACTTGGATTCTTCTTAATTTTGAAATGTGTCACCCCACACCATCTCGTCATATTGCTAAAATTGCTATGAATAATAAACAAACAGATCATGACTGAAAAAGAAATACCCAAATGCCATCTGGCTACCTTCACCACCCCAGCCCCCCTACCTTTACCATAGAGGTTAATTTGCTATTTTTATAATCAGCATGGGAACCAAGAGAGCAGAGAAATATTATATATTTGTATATTTCCCATCATGAAAACCTTTGTTTCTGTGGTAAAGAAAAAAGTATGTTCCTTCCCTGGAGAACACAAAATTAAGCTAGGTATCTAATTTCACTGTAGGGACGACAGCATAAACATAAGCCTTTTACAACCAGCTAGGCAGCACTTAAAAACTATTTCTGATTCCTCTGGATGAAATTGTGGTTTGAGTTCATACAACCATTACAATGATCTCAAAATGCAATTCTAGAGAAAAGCCAGATACCAAAATCAATTATGTTTAAACTAGTGCTGTCAAGAGATTAAAATTTTTGATCTAATTAATTACATGGTTTGGCGATTAATTAATCTAATTAATCACATTTAATCGCACAAACATACAGACATTACAAGAAGCAGTTTATTATTGAATACAAGCCTCTACCTTAGGCTACAATGGTCATGACATTATCACTGACTGAACACAAACCTATGAA
>JBBPDH010230237.1:0-12278 GCA_037974565.1 Clupeocharax schoutedeni | reverse complement strand
CGGCGTTCTTTCTCTCCATTTGCAAATGTTAATAAAAGCTTGTTATAATTGAGCAAAGAACACTTTGTCTGTTGAATCCACCGGTCGTAGATTTCTCCAACAGGTGTTTACAGCATGTGCATGTCCATACAATTTGTTACAATCTTTGACAGCATTTGTAATAAACATTTGTTTCAATACATTTTGTAGCGTTTCCGATTTCATGGTAATGTTTTTTTTTTCATGTAGCTTCAAGGGTTTAGTTAGAAACTTCATTTTTAGAAAAAAAAACTAAACCTCTCACAGCTGACATCCTTTGTTACACTTAAACCTTTTTCGCATATTAATTAATTAAGTTTTTTGTTGTACATGTAGATAAAAGGGTTGCCAGCTCTCACACATTGAGAGTGAGACAGACATCAGTGAGACTAATATGAAAATAACAGTAGTATAACAGCAGTAGTATCTCTAGAAACATTGAAGGTAGGAAAAAAATTATGTAATTTTCTGAATCAGCATGCAAAACCTGACTAAGAACATCAAAAATTGCAATAAATCATACTTTTCATAAAACATCGAAACCCGGTGTCATTTATCTTGGTACAGATGTCATTTAAATACAGAAAAAAATAATAAAATACAAAATATCTCCATGTCCACTCATGTCATGACATTGGTGATTGAAGTTTGCATTGGTAATATCCTCAGAGGCGCAGCGGGACAGGCGTTGTACAGGTATGGGTAAAGCGGCTCAGTGAATGTATGAGTGAAGGTGTGTACATGTGTGTTATTTTCAGGATTAAAGAAAGAGACTAGTCCTCTGTCCCAGTCCAGGTGCACTCTGATCTTCTGCAGTTTCTGCTTCAGTCTGAAAGGTGTAAGCATCTCCGACAAACCCTTCCCGTACTCGCCCTTGTAGTAACCCACATGCCATAAACCCTGTTTGGACAGGTTCTCCCTGTGCTTAAACACAGATTCTGAGATCACTCCCACAGCCCACACTGAGCTGTTGCCAACCTCAACATCCCAGCAGTGAGTTCCTGAGCCAAAGCCTTCAGAGCCCAGAACGCTAACATAGTCGTCAAATCTTTCCGCATTAGCTGGAAGATCTGCGTCGTGGTCACAGAGCGTCATTCCAGTTAGACCATCAGACAGTTGCAGACAAGGGTGAGCAGTGTTGGGGTCAAGAATGACAGGAGCTAGAGTCAAGTGGGAAGAAGAGAATAAATATTTAATAGGACGAAAGTTTTGCTGAAACTCTCATAACATGTATAATATAATATTTTATATAAAGATTTTATATATTATTTTATATATTATTATGAATTATAGAAAATACACACACATACAGCTTTGGGAAATAATAAGAGATCACTGCAATTTCTATGAGTCTCTATGAGTCTGACAACCATTCCATGCCAGTGTTCCTACACAAGCAAATCATTCTGCTTTGTGAGATACTGATTAGTGATCACCTGAATCAAATCTTTTTTAATGAGGAAATATATTAAAACCACTGCTGTAATCAACAGTCTCCTCTCATTATGTGACCAGTTCGATGGCAAAACACTACTAGAAGTTTGTCAGAGGTAATTTTTGAGTGATGCCAGAATTAAGGCATGCTGTGGCACAATATATTTTTACAACAAACTGTAAAATATTACACTGGACTCACTATACTGAACAATGCTCTGCATCTTCTCCCACACTCTGAAGTTCAGGTTGCCCAGGTGCTTTGCCACATTGATCAGCACTCCGGAGAGGACATCTGGAGGCTTGAGGTCACACTGGGTTCTGGAAGAACAATCAGGAGTCAGTGTTGCTGCAGGTATGGTTTTGACAGGAAGGACAGAGCAGATATAAGAACGCTTACCTGTCCACAGTGACTTTGTAGTTCTGGGGGAAAAATGAAGAACAGTTTTAGATTCATGTTCATACGATTCATGGAAAATGTCATGTGAATTTGAAAGATGTCCTGTGTTCTTTAATCACCTGCAAAAATGAGACATTGTCGGCTTCTAGCCCTTGCTCAATGACTGTGACTTTTTCAGAGAGAGATTCAACATCTCTGTTAATCTGTGCAATCTTCTTCTTCAGTGTTTGACTCCTCTGCTTCTCCTCCTCCCACAGTGCAGCTGTTCTGGCTGTCTCCTCCTCCCAAAGAAACTGATGAAGCCTCTCAAACTTTTTCTTTATCAGAGCTTCTGCATGCTGAGCTTGCCTCTAAAATGATATTAGTGAATGTTGTTATGCACATAGCTATGGTATATTTGCATTAAATGCACTGATGAAAGTTCAGAACTAGGTTTTTACCTTAATATGCTCTTCTGTTTGGACACAGGTGTGTTTAAATATTCTCATTCGTGTCAGTTTCTCCTTCAGGGGCTCTAGTTTCCTTTTCAGATCCAGCTAAAAATGGAGGAAAGTATTAATTATCAAATTTCTTTCTTCTTCTTCTATTATTATTATTATTATTATTATTATTATTATTATTATTATTCACAACAACAACAACAAGGATAATTATAAACAAACATTTTGGGACAATATCTGACAATACTGTAATATGTACATGTTTGTCACCACACACTTACTAGTAACTATTAGACAACTGTTATTACTAAATAACAATCAGATATAAGGAAACACCTGTTCTAATGAACTTTAAATGCTAATATTTTGACCTGGACCAACTTTCTAAGTTCTTAGTGTCATCATTGTAACTGGGACAGAGATCGTTCAGAATCATCTTTCATTCTTTCGGTCAAAGAGCAACAATCACCTTTAGATTCCCTGCTGCTTCATCCAGTAGCTTCAAGCAGTCGTCAGAGTGTGTTTTACATGTGTGACACTCTTCACACACTGGCTGTTTGTCCTCCAGGCAGAAGTGTGTAAGCTTCTTTCTATGCAGCCCACAGAGCAGTTTAGATCCTGCAGATCCTCTCTGGAACTTTTCCTGCATGAAGGCCTCACACAGGTTCTTCAGAGCAAGGTTACATGGAGGATTCTCCACAGAGCAGCTCGTTCTGCAGAGAGGACACATCTGCAGCTCTGTGTACTGCCAGTACTGATCCAGACAGGTTCTGCAGAAGCTGTGAGAGCACATAAGCAGCACGGGATCCCTGAAGACATCACGACACACAGCACAGCAGAGGTTCTCCTCAAAGAAAGAAGCCATCGGTGAAGTTTAACTGTGGCCTTCAAAAGTGCAAATCCTAAATTCTTCTTTGTCGCTTGCTCTTCTTCAGGTGAATAGAGCACCAGAGACAAGTTTTTAAGTAAAGGTAAAGGGGGTGTGGCTTCTATAAAAATTTGCATACTAGATAGCATTTAAAACATTTCTCAGGAAGGATCCTTCCTGATACGGTCTAACCCTGCATTCTTCAGAAACAGTAGATTTAGATCCGATAAAGTACACCTAGTTTCCATGACTGAAGCAAATTATATAGACATGCTTTTGAAATGTTTTAGTCCTTATATGCTCCAAACAAATGTCAAATAAGTTTTACAAAAAGTATTGATTTTATGCCTTAAAACAGCAACGAAGTAAAGAAAAGAGAAAGAAAATATCAAGAAATAAAGAAAAATCTCAAAACCATCAAAAGAGCACAAAGAGCAAAACGTTAAACCCTTATTCTGTACCTCATGTGACGAAACTGGTTAGTAAACCCATTTCTCTTGCGCCTCCTATAAAGGAACTGAGTGGTAATATTAACTACTAGCCAATCTTTGCTAATGGATTCATTAGTAAAACAATAGATGCCTAATAGTTCAGATAACAACAGAGTTAAAATTGTAGTGTGATTATGAAATACAATGAGATTTATGATCCACTTTATTGTGTGGACATTAGAGAGAACTGTGGGCTGCCGATATATAAATATATATATATATGTGTGTGTGTGGATTAAAGGGGCAGAGTGGGACAGAGAACAAGAAGTTATTACCTTGCAAGCATAGTGTCACTGTTTTAAAAGATATATAAGATATCTATTAGTATCTAATAATATTGAATAAAACCTGCGAAATGCATTTTCTTGAACTATTATAAACTAAACATCAGACATTATTTCTGAATGATATTATAATAAATATTTTTATCACATCGACTTCTGTCTGAAAGATCAGAGGACCCATTCCTTTCCCATAATGAAATGCAAGTTGACGAAACGTAACAATGAACCTGTCAATTAATCATTTTAGTATTTTCTGAGGAATTAGTCACAACCTGTTCCCATCAAACAAGAAACAACTTACAAAAACTCAACTTACAGAAGACCCAATGCAGGTCTGTTATACTGTTATGATCTCGTGGAGAGTCTTTTAAGGTCATCTATAACATGAAAGTGGGATTCCTACAGAAAATGAAAACTACTAGACCTGTCAAGCTGCCCTAATTTGTCTTCCTATGACTTCTGACTTACATGCAATACACAAAGGAGCTCAGGGTCGGTGTTGAAGGATGAATGAATGAAGGATTTGACATTTTCTACATAAGCTAAGTCAAGGAAAAAGTCAGAGCTGTTGTCAGGACGTCATTCTGATGCTTTCTTTATTTGAAGGCAGGCAAAAGAAAAAGGCACTCAGGCCATGCGGTGAAACTCAAAACAGGCAGACAGGAAACAAAATGCTCATGCATCAGGCAAAGATCTCATACTGTACAAAACACTAGACTTAAATACTCTTCATGGTAAGGACTAAACCCAATCAGAAAACGCAAATACTTAACAGAAACTCAGGACAGGTGAAAACGTGAAACCAAACACAAACAGGAACAGACTTTCAAAATAAAAGCCCCCAAAAATCCAACAAAAAACACAGAACAGAACTAAACAGAACAGGGCATAAACAAACACAGTGGCCTCTAGCGGCCATCAGCCGTAACAGTTGTTCACAGTGGTTCTGATGAGCATTTAATGCCTCTTAAAGCTACCTCAGAGAAAGCCGTTGTCATTGTTATGAATACCTTGTCTAATGTCTGAGACATCGTCTCATAATAAGGATTTGGGCTAAAATATATTACACAGAAACAGAGAAGTACATGCAGCTCATTGCAAAATAAGTAGACAAAGCCAGGTTCACTCACTGTTTAAGATGGATTTATTTGCATGTGCATATAATCATGACCCTGCTTCCTATCACCATCACTGTGAAATCTCGACTATGCAGCTTTTCACATCAAGGCACCTTAAGTGAGCACTTTTAAGATGGAATTATTTATATTTTTTAATTTCCATTTAAATGTCAGCCCATGATCACAGAGTACATATCTGAAGAGTGAACTCAGAGTTAAAGCAATTGTATTATGTGAAGCAACACTATAACTAATTACTGTAATCCATGGTCAAACAGGCTGTCAGGGGCAGGATCCTCAAAGAATGCGTGAGACTACCGTTTGCAAATGTGGGATAGAGTTTCTCGGTGAACTTTTCTTCAAAGGTGTACAGATGTGTTTCACTGAGAGGGTCATGGAACGAGATCTGTCCTTCGTCCCAGTTCAAATATACTCTGATCCTTTGTGGCTTCTGATTCACTCGAAGGGGGGTGTAGCGCTTTCCAGGTGTGTCTGCCCGGTATACGCCAGAGGAGTACCACACGCGCCACACGTTGCTCATCAAGAACTGATCTCCTCTCTGGACAGACTCTGTACACACTCCCAGGGCCCACTCTTCAGACATTCCCACCTCTACATGCCAACAATGGGCCCCTGACCCAAAGCTCTTAGATCCCAGTAGGACCTGATAGAAACTAAACCGTTCTGGGTTTTCGGGGAGGGCCTGCTGGACAGAACTCAGAGTCATACTGTTCAAATCTGGAGAGACGTAGAGATCTGCATGAGCTGTGTTGGGGTCCAGAGTCACAGGCGCTACATTAATTGAGACAAATAAAAAACATATAAACACGTTACCCAAGCTTAAATCCCAGGGAAGTAAAATAACATCAAATGTTAGATGAGCTTTTGCTTTTCTATGGATACAACTGTGTGTGAGTCCTTTTACGGCATTTAGAAGATTCTTTTATCCAAAGCTACTTCCATTCTCTTACTACAGTGGACTGTCTCCCTGGAGCAACTTGGGGTTAAGGGTCTTGCTCAGGAACCCAGTGGCGGTGCTGAAGGTAGGATTCAAACCCATAACCCCTTGAACCAGAGGCAAACATCTTACCACGAGCCTACCACCACCCTTGTGTGTGTGTGGTCATGTGCAAAGACAGGAAGTTGTGTGGGTTGTGGCAGCAGAATTGCTGGTTCTCAATCATCATAAACACAAGATGAGATAAGATAATCCTTTATTAGTCCCACAAGTGGGAAATTTGCAAAGTGCCCAAAGTGTCAGATTTAAGTTACTAAATTTAAATTAAAAAGTTAAGAGAATAAAAAGGAATATAAGAAAAGGCTCAGAAATGAGTTGCCATAACTGGCTGGCACTCGCTGGGGGTGCTGGACATAGAAAGTAATTTATATGTAATATCATAATCCAAAAGGCTTCTCTTGCTGTGTTTTTCCATGAAACTGTAGTCAATTTCCAATCACTACCGAATGAAAAAGTACACACTTGAAAAGATTAAAGCACAATAAGAATACAATGTCTTATTTTAGTTGGTGTAGGTATAAAACTACTGCGTGCTCAGTAGATGTGTGTGCAAATACAGGACTATTCCCTGCAGTCCCAACAAAACTCACGCTCCTTCTGTGCCTATGCGCATTTCTTCAACAACTTACTGTATGTGACCGTATTCTTCATCTTCTCCCACACTCTGAACTTCAGGTTGCCCAGGTGCTTCGCTACATCAATCAGCGCTCCAGAGAGCATCTCAGGATCCTTCAGTTTACACTGAGTCCTAGGAAAAACATTCAGGAGTCAATACTGCTGTAGGCTGAGTTGTATAACTCTAGAGAAAAAAAAGAAAAGGGACAGGCATTTACCTTTTCAGAGTGGCTTTGTATTTCTGCAAAACAGAAAGTGGCAATGTTTAGATCAGGGGTCACCAACCCTTTTGGAACTGAGAGCTACTTCACGGGTACTGAACCATACGGGTTTAATACACTGGAATAGAGTTTACCAAACTTATCTAAACTTCATGTATAATAAACATGTTTCAAATGTGATTAAAGAAGAATAGCAATAGGATAAAATTAAACGTTAGACTCTGCACACAGGAGAGTTGTGCTATTTTTTTGACGAGGTCCACGGGCACCATGTTGACTTAGATATTACTCATCATATTACAGAAGTTACAAGTTAATAGCCTCTAACATATTAATCATCTCTAAAGTAAGTACTATCAACAGAATGGGATGGTCCTAAGCAGTCGTCCAAATATATATTCCTCGGGCTTCAGACCTCTATTCTTGGAAATAGAGCCATGAAATACCTTGGGGAGCTGGAGTGATACCCCCTCTTAACCTAGAATCAATCATCCAACATCAGTACACACCAGTACTAATGCTATTGTGGCTGAGCGCAATTCAATTCTCACTGCAATCCTGGATTGCTCCAGTCCTGGATTGCTGGTTTCCAGCAAAGGTCACCGATTCCCCATCTCAAATCAATCTAGTTCAACTGATCTTTCTGAGCTGGGAAACTATTAAATTGCTCAATTTATATCATCGAGCATAATCCAGTACAAAGCCTTCCCAGAAGTGTGGATGTTTTACTGCAACATACCAGGAAACACGTGCCCTATTACTACCCTTGATTACGGTCAAGGTATTGAATTGGCAGGTGCCAACAAACTTTTGTAGTTTACAATAAATTACAGTACTAAATTACATTATACTGCAGTACAGTATTAAATATACAGCATGTTTCACCTGTAGAAACACAATGTCATCTGCTTGAATCTGCCCGCTGACAGATCTAACAGAGGCTGTAAGATACAGTATCTCCCTGTCCATCTCCTCAATCTTCTTCTTCAGAATCTGACTTTTCTGCTCCATTTCCTTCCTTAGCACAGCTATCCTGGCCGCCTCTTCTCCTTGTAGAAACTGATAGAGCTTCAAAAAATCTTCCTTTATCTGCTTCTCCGTCTGCTTAGCCTGGACCTAAAGAATAGGAATATGGTTAAGCGGAGATGGAGAGACCAGTTCTGACATTTGTTAGTGCATCTAGAAAAATTACCGTCATATGTTCTGCTGTTTTAGTGTATTTTCTCCTGAACTCTTCAAATACGTTTAACTTCTCCTGTAGAGGCAGCAGCTTGGATCTGAGCTCCTCCTTGAATTACAAGAATTATTTGATTAAGGACAAAAACCTTACAGATAACATAAGCATGCATGCGGGACCACGTTTGACTGCAGTTTATGAACATCAGTGGCCTTACCTTGAGATCAGCTGCTGCCTCTTCTGCTGCCCGACAGCGGTGAGTTTTATGTTTGTTAGAGTCCCGACACACCACACACAATGGCTTTTGGTCATCCAGGCAGAAGAGCTTGAATTTCTCATTGTGGAGGTTACAGCGAATCTCAGACCCTTGTAAAGTTTTCTGACTTCTTTCCTTTAACAAAGCTTCACAGAGATTCTTCATAACCCGGTTGGAGGGAGGATCTGCAGTCTTTGATATTTTCCTGCATAAAGGACATTCTCGAGATCCCTTTTCTTGCCAAGACTGAGTCACACAAACTCTACAAAAGGTGTGAGAGCAGGACAGAACAACAGGGTCGATGAAGATGTCACAGCACACAGAGCAAGAAAAATCCTCATCAGAGAAACTATGGCACGCCATTGTCTTTTACAGGTCCCACAACAGTTTCGAATTTCCCAAAAACGAAACCTTCCCTATTCACGACGAAGCACACCAAGAGTTCGGAAGTATTCTTGTGCAACGGCTGTGCCTCAAAACTGGGAATGTAGAGGGAAATATCATCCAGGAGAGGGCGCAAAACCTCCACGTCAGCACATGGAATGACACTGGAAACGTTGAACCCTTTAAACGGATTGAGTATCGGCTCAGCTCTGACTCTTGATATGCTATCTATAAAATATACACAATAATGGTTTTCTGGAAGATGAAACATAAAAACATGCCTGTTTCTCTGCACAGGTCACTGCTCAGCATATATTATTTGAGTGCTCATTTTTAACCCATCACTGTCTAAAATAAGACGACGTTTGAATGACAGAATAATAAACACATTTGAAACAAAATCTCAAAAACAAAAATTCCCAATGAACAATGTAACAACTATTTTGGACTATTTTTTATGACATCTTGACACAGTGTAAACAGCAGCTGATAGTTTCATATGTTGGTAAAATAATAATACTAATAAAAAAACATAACAACAAATGGCTTTGTTTTTAGCCACGTCAAATATGATTCTGTAGGTGTTGGTTTCAAATCAAGGCAGTGGAAAAGACTGGGCGAAAAGTGGGGCGATTCAAAGGGCAACGGGTAAAATTAGTGCTCTTCTCCTGGTCACTTCAAATATCATTGAAACTGCTCCTACTCAAAGTGTAGTATTGACATGAAAGTGAAGAAGCTTACTCTTGTTTAAGACAATATTTAACCGCACTTATGCCATAAGTGTAGCATAGATTCATAGGTCTTGCTGTTTTAACTGAATGTTTGAGTTTGAGCCTTACACAAAATCGAAAGTAAAAAAGTACACTTAAACTTTACATGTTTTAATAGCATGATGTGCTTTAGGCACTACCTTCATTATAAATGAAAGAAAGTCTACATTTTTCCTACTCATCAGTACTTGAGGGATTATTCAGTTTTACTATTAGAATACGTTTTTAAGATAAATTATTTTTGAAAGCAAACCATGTATATTTACATAAAATGAAAACCATTGCCAGACTGTCCCAGAGATCCCATGTTTGGAGATGGTTGCCAGGAGGATCTGACAGTTGACTGTGTCATAGGCTTCAGAAAGGTCAATAAGAATCCGAGCATAGGACAGTTTGGCTAATCTAGCTGCCTGAAGTTCTTCAGAGACCGCAAGTAGCGCAGTTTCAGTAGATTATGCCGCCTTGAACCCAGACTGGTGAAGGTCCTGAAGCCTGTTTTGAGATCATGGTCGTTTTGCTTGGAAACACAAAACATACTCTTATTTAAATGTTTTGGTTCTATTTTAAAAGACACAGACAGCATTACATTAATTTTCTAAACTCCATTTGTTGTTAAAAAACATTCAGAATCCGACTTCTGTAGGTATTGACAAAGGTAGGTAGGTATTATTTATTCTGAACCACTGCTAAACTGTTAAATTGACCTTTCACATCCTTGCATCTTTTTTTTTACTAGTTTAGAGCTTAGCCTATATTTATAGGGTTTTTTTATATATGCTTACTCTGTGACCTTTGTACCCTGTAAAATCTGGAGCCATGCTGTCTCATCTCACTGAGAATAGCTGAGAGGACTGTTAAGTTCACTTTGACTTTGACTTTGACTTAGACTGGCACCAGTTCAACACTCTTGACATGTGGTCGCAAAGAAGGTGTCCCTTCTGGGACTGCAAACTAGCAGGTAGCCAGATTTTGCAATAATGTAAAGTAAAGTGACCCCTTATAGTCATGTGAACACACCATGGCCCAGCACACAGTGTGAAATTCTTTTTCTGCATTTAACCCATTCACTAAGGGAAGCAGTGGATGCCAACAATAGGGGACATCTGGGGAGCAGTGTGTAGGGACGGTACCTTGCTCAAGGTGGTGTCACTAGCAGTCTTGGGATTGAAATCCCCAACCTTCTGATCACAGGGGCAACTCCCTAACCACTAGGCCACCAGTTGCCTAAAAAAACGTTATGAATATAAATACACTTGTGGCAGTTCTATGACAGTAAACGGTCACTTAAATGGTCACTAATTCCGCTGTGATCACTGCAGATGCCCCTGAAAATAAAGCTGAGTAGGAAAAATAGGTTTCTCTCTCTGTCCTAGTAGCGACATCATAACTTACCGTGTTAAATTGGGTTCTGGCACATACTTCGGTCAATTAACTTGGCAGAAAAATGTCAAAAGTATTGGATGTTTTTCGTCGTTCCTACACTGAACACAGACAGATTGAAAATTGAAATAAGACTGAAGAACAAAATAAATATTTTGATAGTTTTAAACTGAATCAAACTTCCCATGCCGTTTTCTGAATATTGCCTAAGAGTAAAGGAGCCTGAGAGCTCAGTCTTCAGGGCTGCAGCAGGGGATTACTATTGTTAAACAATCAGGGGGAAATGCACTATATGGACAAAAGTATTATGGACACCCATTATACCAACAGGGACATTAATGGCATTGCATCCAAATACATAGACTTTAATATGGAATTATTCCCCCTTTGCAGATATAACAGCTTCCACTCTTCATTAGTATGCTTTCCACAATATTTTAGAGTTTCTGTGGGAATTTGTAACCATGCAATCAGCAGAGCATGAGCATGAGCTCAGTCACTAATGTTGGAGGAGAAAACCTGTCTCACAATGTTCATTCTAGTACATCCTAAAGGTGTTGGGTGGGGTTGAGGTCCGGGCTCTGTGTGGGACAGTCAAGTTCTTGCAAACCAAACTCATCCAGCCATGACTTTATGTACCTTACTTTGAGCACTGGGGAATAGAAAAGACTCTTCCCCAAACTGTGTCCACAAAGTTGGAAGCATGATGTTGTCCAGAATGTCTTGGTGTGCTGAAGCATTAAGATTGCCCTTAACTGAAAGAAGGGGACACTTGAATTCACTAATTAAGAGGTGTGTTCCATGCTTTGGTGAAGAATGTGCACAGTGGGGAGATATTCCACTGATATCGTCTAGACTGGCTAATCTGTGAGAAAGATGCAGCCTCCCTCAACACACATGTTGATAGTCTGACTGTATTTAACTTTTTCAAAAGTAGAAAGTAGAATACAATTTAAAATTTGTATTATAAAATTGGCTTATAATCAAACTGCACTGCCAGTGCCAAACATCTGACAATGAGGGCTCAATTACAGAAATAAAGAAATCAAATGACAAATGTTTTGGTGCATATTCCCCAATAGATGTAGAATAAAATAATTAAATGCTGTTGCATAATTTTAACTGACCCAAAGCTGCAGAAATGCTCAAGACTTGTTTTTAAATGTGCTATTGTTGATCCATCTGATGTGCCCTCTTATCCCGTCCCCACCAGGATTCTGAATATCCCAGCTGGTAACTGCGCATTGGATAATGGACAGGGACCCTTAATACTGTCTCTGTAATATGGGCTCCTTGGAGATTTTGATATGAATCCATTTTTAGAATGGTCCTAATTTCAGTTGCTCATTTTGTTGCCTGACGGTAAATACATTTACCTTCCTGCGATGCAGGCATATGTCGTAT
>JBBPDH010230199.1:0-12281 GCA_037974565.1 Clupeocharax schoutedeni | reverse complement strand
CCATCCTGGGCTTCTCCCAGGCTCGCCTCCGGCTCGGCTGTGCCCACCAGCCCCAGGCTACTGCTGCTAGCGGGCCCCTCCCTAGCCTCACTAGCCGCTAAACTGACCCCCTCTGTCCCCCGACCATCCACCCCTTGGCCTGTACACACCCCCAAAAAATTCCAAGGGATTTTTTCGCTCCTGAGGGGCCTATCTGGCTGTTTACCCTGAAGCACCAGGCCCACTAACCCCCATATTAACCCCACCAACCAAGCT
Organism: Clupeocharax schoutedeni; assembly: GCA_037974565.1. Taxonomy (NCBI): domain Eukaryota; kingdom Metazoa; phylum Chordata; class Actinopteri; order Characiformes; family Alestidae; genus Clupeocharax; species Clupeocharax schoutedeni. The sequence continues at coordinate 12,026 of JBBPDH010230199.1, read as the reverse complement.
ACCTGCGGGAAAACGGGAGCTGAGCTACCGCAGCTAGGCTAAAGTAAGCTATGCTACCCCTAGGGACCTGATAGAGCTCTCCTAGCTCTGCTAGCCTGGTAACTTTAGCCGCTACGCTAACGGGGTTTACTATACTTACTGGGGGTCTACGCCTTGGGGCTGGCCTGGGACGCAGACCGCGGTCTGGGAAGGGTCTTGAATGTCCTTTTCTGCCCTGGCCGAGACCTTCGAAATCCCCTGTCGACTTACTCGTGACCCTGGAGCTTGCTTCTGAAGCCGGGAAGCTGCTGCTTCCAACCCTGGAGCTGAAGCCTGAAGCCGGGGAGCTTGCATGGGGGGCTTTAGTCTCTGAGATGGTGTTGTCCGGAAAAGGAGGGCAGCAAGGAGAGGCGTCCATGGAGGTTGGTGGTGTCTGTATTCTGTCAGGGGTGCTGGGATGTAGAGGTAGGGGAAAGGATGCCAAGTCTGTGTGGAAACCAGCAGGGAGTTTATTTACAATAGTCCATACACTGAACAAGCCAACTCGGGGCAACACGGCCAAACAAAGACAGCAAACGTAAAGCAGTTGTCTCGGGCTTGTGCTCCGGGGAAACGGGCAGTGACCAGGCAAGCAGAACTGCAAACGTATGCCGGGCACGTCAGGACCCCACCAAAGAGGCAAAGGGGCAAATCAGGGAGCACAAGCCTGTAGAACAAATACGAAACAGTTATGGAGACAGATCACAAATGAACAGAGAGATGGGCATACACCAAACACACAGCCACCCAAAAGGACTAAACAAACACAGGGGACCGAGAACTCCGGCTTGTGCTCCTGGGATGGAGACAGGCACCTCCGGGCCCCGCAAACACGCCAAGGGGCGAAATCAGGGAGTGCGAGCCTCCGAGCCCCGCAAACACGCCAAGGGGCGTACGCAGGTAGCACAAGCCTAGGAGACAGGGAGACAAGAAGCAGGTCAGATCAACAGATCAAACATGAGACCTGGACACGGAACACACACACACACACCCAAGTAGGACGATACAGACACCCCGAACAGGAGCCAGGATGGAGCTTTTATAGAGCTCGGGAAACGAGGGACAGGTGACACTGATAACAAGCGGGGTGTGGCACACAGGACAGGTGAAACAGATGACTAGCTGGGAGTGACACAAACGGAACATACTGACTACGCAGGGAACAAGGGAGGATCAGACAAGACACGGAAACATACAAAACAGGGGAAAACAAACGGGGGAGAGTGTGAGGGGGCGAGGCACCCGTAACAACAATGAAAAAGTATGTCTGGAATAAATACAGCAAGCATGGAGGATTCAACAAAAATACAGGATATATGATACTGCATAACACACCCTAGGTTCTTGGAACTGAGGAAGAAAGTGGATGATGTTCCATAAAAGGCCTTGAAGTTTTTGCACTTGAAATATTTGTACATTCCCTTTTGCTACTTTCATTTTGCCCACTGTAGTTGCATGAGCACCATGTCTTCTTGCATCAGGGAGCAGTTACCCTTCAGGTATTTGTACTTCAACCATTTTTGTACGAATAAGCCTCTAGGGGAGACTGTGAATCATCTATTAAACTGAATGCATAATCTGCATGCAATCACATTTCATACTGCACTCTCGTTAACCAACTGTCTGGGTACTGAGCAGTAATGTCCATACCCAGACTAAAGAAACCTGGTTTTGCAACATAATTCTATACTCAGCTTCTCAGGCATGATAGTAGCTTGCCTGATCATTCTGTTGAAATGAAAATACATTTTGAAATGGAAATAAATTTATCCATAGAACTCTAAAATTTAATTTCAACAAATAAAAATGGTAAAACAGTCTAAAACCATTGTTTGTTTCTAAGGTCTAACACAAAATAATACAATTAAGAAAAATAATGGAAATTTGTGTGTAATGTCATTTTAAAAAGCGCAGAAATGGTTATTAGTTCAGCTGGTCCTCAACCATCTCAAAAGGTTGCATATCACCCCACTGCCGACTGAACAACGCTGGCTGCCCAAATAAATTCAAGTCACTTACTCTTGCTTACGGATTGACATCTGGGTCTGCACCCAGCTCCCTTAATCCCATCATTCAGCCCTATGTTCCAACTTGCTCCCTCCGCTTCTCTACAGAACATCATTTGACTCTGCCATCCCTACAAACAAGGCACACCCAGTCACAATTCTTTTGTAGTTCCTTGCTGGCGGAATGAGCTGCCTAAGCCGACAAGAGCAGCAGAATCCCTCTCTGTATTCAAAAATCTCCTGAAGACTCTTTTCAAAGAACATCTCCTAATGCATCTTCTTCTTGCATTACTCTTACATATAAAGCACTTAGAACTCTCCTCTGGTTCTCACACTGTCCTGAAACTTGAGTGTTTCCTCATAATGTAAGTCGCCTTGGATAAAAGCATCTGCCAAATGAATATATGGAATGGAATGGATCTGTAGCACTTGCATTCTATGGGTTAATGGTCTATAATGGATTATAACTTGAACAGCCTGGACTGGAACTTCAGAAAGATTCCAAAAGTGTATGTAGGTGGCTTCTTCACTGGTATTGCATTCAATATTTTCTATGCAATGCTTACAGATCCAGAATAAATTGGTTTGCCTACTGTTTATTTATCAGAATATTAAACTAATGATCAGTGCCAAACTTCTCAGAGCAGGTAACTGAGAGGGCAACCTCAGACATCCCTGAACCTGACAGCAGGTGATTAAAAACAAACATTTGTTTAATGTTCTGCTCTGCTTCTGTTTAATGTTTGGTGCTTGGCACAGTTCCTTCTAAGCTACTGTGTGCATGTGTGTATTTTTTTTGGAGTGCACTAAAAATTTGGCAGCTTCTTCCTCCCCAGGCATCACCACTCAGTAGGAGGAAAATAAGGCTGTACTCTATTGAAGTGCCATGTGCATTTCTGCTGTCTGCAATTGTTTCCCACTCTTTTTCATGATGTTCCAAACACTTTTTTTCACTATAGGCCTGCAGGGTCCAAATGGTTTAAAGGCAGTAAAAAAAAAAATCCCGAATACTCTCTACCATACACATGACAGTGGCTTTGAAAGCAAGAATCCGGAACAAACCAGTCAAGATCCCGAAAGAAAAAACTTTGAAGCGGCCTGCCACACATATTGCCATGCTCATGCTGTTCTGAATTATTTACCCTGCTCAGCCGAGTCGCCTGCTTCCTTTTACCTCAATTGCCTGCGGCTGCGTTATTTACCTGAACAGCTGAGCTGTTACGTCTCGAGAAAACGCCTCCACTGGTGCATGCTGCTCTTTGCGAAGTGTAGTGTCACACTTGATTGCAAGCCATGTGATATCTCAATAAGGCTGAAGAACAAAGAGCAAAAGTAATCAAAAGCAGCTCTGAGACAAAAAATGAAATATTTATATATAATCTCATAAGCATAACAGTAGAAATGACTATATTAGAGAAAATGGCTCAAGGCTATCATTTAAACATAGATGTTATAGAAATGATAGAAATGATTGAGCTCAACTGTTTTTGTTGGAAGAACTGACACACACACACAAAATACCAAAGCTTTATTCACATGCAAAAATGCGAACATACATGTATACAATACAAACCCTACTCCTGCGACTCTCAGACACATTAGCATGCACATCCTCTTTGCACACTAAGTTCACAAAAGAGACACAGAAAAGAATGTAATTTCTGTGGAGAGAACATCATTGAATCCTGTAAAATCCTGTTTAAAACTCAGGTTTTAAAGGAGATCAGATTCGAGTATTGAGAATCTGCTGTATCACAACAATAACAAAACAACTAGAAATGAGATTATAACTCGGAAGAGACAGGGGATACATTCGCTTGTTTTAGCTTGTGCGCAGTCTGATTAAACATATATCTTTTCAGTCAATTTTAATGGTGCAGTGCGTTTTACAATAGGAAACAGCACAAAGTCGATTTACAGAAATCCTAGTACAGCTACTTAATGATTATCAGTATCAGGAAAAAATGTCCTAACAATATGGGGAATAAACATTTCTGATCTGGGATCAGAAGCCTTTTACATAGGACTAACAAGACCTGATCTTAGATCTGTACTTTGAGGCACTTCATATATGTGGACCCAAGGCAAATACAATACAACTGCAAGTATATGTTGCTCAATAGTTCCTCCAATAGGCTGGAAATATATTCTGTAACATTTTTTCAACTATTTTTCATACTTCAGTATTCAAAAGGTTTAAATTATGATTTTCCTTTAAGTAACAAGCATGTCTTTGTGCTAATTGGCTGGACTACCTTTCATTTAGGAAAATCAAAAAACACAGAAAGTTTTATTGCCTCAGTCAGGAGCTGAAACTGACAGTTTCATATTTATCACATAGACTTGTGTGATGGATGTCTGCAGCCTTGTCTGAATTGCTATTAAAAATGTTGGCTCTCACATGACAGAGGTTACCCTAGTGAGAAAAAATGAAAATCAAACAGATAGATAATGAATGAAGGTTGTAGTTTTTGTCATTAAGGCAACTACATTTGATGTCAAATATATAATCAGTTATAATACAGATGACATCCAGTGACATCTGAATAAATCTGATTTGGTCTGTGTAAAAGCCTTTACTTGAAATGTTGTCTAGAGCTATGGCTTGAAATGTATCTGCTTTTTTCTGCTAAAAAGCACATCATCTATTATCATGTTTTTTTGACCTATTGCAATGTAAGAATTGTGCAATTGTTGTGCAATTAGCTCATAGTACACATATTTCTCAGCTTTCATTTAAGAATGCTTCAGGTTTGTTCTTAATAATGACTTGTGTGGCTAAAGAGAGCATAACAACCATAAATAATCTGCAGCACTTCTTCACAAGCTTTCACTAAAGCTACAGCTGGACGCTTGCTGTACAAAGTTCATGTGGAGTTTCTTTGTCTAGTAGATTGTGTATGGTCGAAATGACTGGCTGTCTTGCTGTGCAGTAGAGTGTCTCAGGGGTTGAATGGCCTCAGTATGCAATAATTAAAACAGTGGGAAGCAAGGGAGGAAAAGTGAGACCTAACCTCATCATTCGACTCATTATTCTAAAAATTGCTGCCGACTGAAGGAGTGAGTGGAGTTCCTGTTAAGAATCTTACTTTGCTATTCACGACAAAATTGCCCTTGTTTGCTATAATTGCTCCAGTCCTGTCTCAGAGAGAAAAGGGAGCTGATTGCGCTGAGAGGCATTCCTCAGTATGAGCTATGGATGGTTTTATCTACAGGTAGTTCAGAGGGCTTAAAACAGCATTGCTCAAAATGAAAGCCACATTTAGCTCTTTACTGACTAATCAGACGACTTCATACTGACATGTGCTTGACATGTTGTCAATGCATTTCATTAGAGACCCACTATGCAGTGGTTACCCATGGTTAACCGAGAAACAAATTAACTAGGGCATCCAATAGATTGATATCCTTGGATAATTGCAAATTAGTCAGCTCACACAGCATGTTACAAATTATTAAGTTAATCCTTGGGGTGGGTTTGGCCATCAAAGATGTTTCTTGCAGCTTCTTTCATATGAAATCTAGTGAAATGACCTCTGCTCATTTAAACGCAATACTCTTCATTCGACCAGTGTCTAGTTTCCAAGTTTGATATTGGCCATTTGCCTGGAAAATTTTTAATATTCAGACCGGGGAGTTATCAGCTGTGCTCAGGTCTGCTGATGGGACAGATAATAATAATAAATGTAATAATTTCCTAATAATTTATCAGTTTTTTTTAAATAAAGACAATATACATAAAACAAGGGGCTCAAGATCATGCCCATTCCAAACCAAATACAATTTTTTATGGTTAAAATAAAAAATGCTTGCTTTGGAATCCTTTCAGTATCTAAGGCAAGTGTGCTGTATTTCCAGCAAACAAAATACCTAAATAACATTTTTTAAATTTTTTTTTTATTTATCCCTTTATAATCATCGTATTCCAAAACACCTCTTGAATTACAATGTTGCACATTTGTGCTGGTGTTGTATTCACTATTACAGAAGGATCACAGCAGTTCAGATTATGTAAATACACATGTGTATTAATTATAGTTTTTACTGAAGTGCATCCTAATGTATTTATATGTTGTTGCTAAAGTGTTACAACAGTGTTGTAAAAAAGTGTTACAACAGCAATTAGACGCACCTAATTTAAAAAAGTGGGACCTTGTTTAGTGTGTTACTACAGTGTTCTAAGAACTTGATAAACAAATATATATTGGGATAACTGAAAATGTGCTTAAATTTTTTATTTAATGTATTTCTTTAAAGCATATGTTAAGCACAACCAGTTATTTGTTGTATGATACATGCTGAATTATGTTAACATATATTATTTTCTTTTAAAATATGAAATGTGATCCCAAACATCACAAAACAACACAAGATGCTTTAAATAGAATATTAAGATACTATAAGAAAGAACTTTATTTATCTTAGGTGCCATTGTGTCACCATGTCATTAGCATGCTCAGTGCTACAAGAAAGAATAAATTATAATAAAAAATTAAAAGTAAGGCAATAAACATTAGTACAATGCAATGACAAAAGCACTAGTGTAACAAATAACAGTGTAACCCTGACATCGCTGTGTGTAAATATTTAGAATACTGTACCAACAGATCAGCAGTACAAAATGGTTTATGAAATATTGCTCTGTGATGTGAAAATTTCACAATAAAAATGTTGGCACTGTGCATCGTTATTTTTTTGTCTGTCAAACTCAGAAACAGGGCTTAAGAATGGTCTTTAATGTGAGAGTTCTTCTGGGATTAATCAGTATGCCGAGTGCCTCTTCGCTAAATGAAATGCACTGAAGTGATTCAATAGGAACGTGTTCCACAAGTGTTTGCGGGGGACGTCTGTCAATAGCAAAGAAGGAGCGGGTAGTTACATCAATGCATCCTGCTGTGTGTCCTGTAAATGATGAACACAGTGCATACTGGTTAGCTGAAAACATGTTTTCTTGCACAAAACGCATTCATGTGGCACAATCTCAATCAGAGCATTTACAAAATGTACAAATAGTTTTATGCTGTTTATTTAGATTTAAATCTGTCTTTTTAAAGTTTAAATAGGCTTTACATAATTTTGCCATACCATATAAAATCACAAAAACAGTTTAATATTATGTAGGTCCCCCACATGCCACCAAAACAGGTCTTCTGACTCTGTGGACCTGAGGTGGTCTTTGGTCTCTGGCAGCAAGGTGTTAACAGCAAATCCTTCAGGTCCTGTAAGTTGGGAGGTGGAAACCCCATGGACTGAATTATTCACTTCACCTGTGTTGTTGAGGCTGATTGGTGCGAAGGCTCTATATTAATTAAAGTTTTCAAATTGCATGCTCAAAGCATTTAGTAACTTTTATTTTTAAGAGAGTGCTTAAACAATTATCCCTTTACTCTTTGATGAAGTAGAACAAAAGATCATGTCAGCTGAGCCGCCAAGTTTATTTTTTTTTTCTATAAATGATGTTTCTAACTAAACCTTTGAAGCTACATGAAAATAAACATTACCTCTGAAATCAGCGTATCGAGAAACACTACAAAATGTAATGAAACAATTTTTTTCTGGTGTTATTAATGATTTTATTCTATTACTGTGAATTTGAATGCACAGAAATGATAAAACAAATCTGTGAATAGAAATCGTTTATGATTTCTACATTTTTAAATGCACCCCATTCTTTGACAAACCAATCTCAAGAGCAGTTATTTTCTGTTCTTCCAGTCACATCCTAGAAACTGTTGCTATCATCCATTTCCTTGGCTAGAAGGAGGTCTGCATTTCCCTGTGGATTTAATTTAAATCTGAATTCCAGGCTTTAGTCAGTTATGGTTATAAGGCATGGATGAGGATATCCGAAAGGCAGGCAGACTGAAGTATTACCAATTTCCAAAGGCTGTAACATTTGTCTATGATTTAGGTAAAAGATTTACCTTGCTTTGCAGGTAGTGCTTGGGAAGCCCTGATTTGGCTAAAAAAATACACCAGTGAAAACTTGCAACCCAAGTAATTGACATGATAAAAGTCATTGTTAAATCATCCCCATTTAACCAATGAATCACTTTTTCCACTTTTAAGCAGATTCATTAAACTTTATTCTATTCCATTCCTATTTAATCCAACCTGGCTGAATGGTATGTTGAAAAGTAACATACAATGAAAACACCATTGCTGATCATCTAGATATTTTGATTTTGCATTATTTTGCCAAAGTTGATTAATAGTATGTTGATAAAAAATACAATCTGGGTAAATTTAATCATGTAATCAAAAAATGACATGTTTTGTTATGGTTTCCCTTTGTTAACATCTTACTAGTAGACGCTGATGGTTCTGTGCTTTTAAACATTTCAAAAAACAAACTTTTTAACTTGGAGCACCATCAAAGAGTGTCTGCATGGTCTGTAGTTGAAGTACTGCATCATATTTGATTTGACATATTTGATTTGACACAAAACTGATTAGAGCACTATCATGTTGTTTACATGCATTTCTCTAAAAAGGCTCAATTTAATTATACATATAAATAACGCCATAAGAGGTGCTTCAGTGATTATGACACCTGGAAATGGTTGCTGAGCAACATTGCAATTATTTAAACAACCTCTCCAGGGTTCTTTGGTTCCTAAAAATTAGCATCATGGAATTCTGTTGGCTCGTACACAATAGTGCATGTGTATAGTTTTGGAATATTTTTTAGCTTTTAGAAGCAGAGCTATATATTTTATAAATGTTTATTTAAAATTGATGTTGATGTCATATGGGTGACAGCACTATAAAAGAATGATCTGATGGAGCTGTCAGACTGTCCTTCCTGTCTGAAAACCTCAATGTCGGCCACAGCACCAGAGGCCACTTAAGTTACCGTGGGGACAGGCTGCTCAATAGCATGACTTTGAACCAAAAATCCTGCAGGGCTGATCAGCTCAAGCATCCCACTAATAGCTTCCCATGATGCATATGCATGTGTACATACACAAATCCTTTTTTTGTTTTCTGGCAAGTATCAGCATGGATTCTGCAAGGCATGTATCATTTATTTCAAGATATGGAGGCATTTTTGAATTACTATACATACAACATGAAAGGTAAATTATATAAACAGTGCAGTCCTTGAGTAATTGAATAGTAATGCAGTTTTCCACTCCGTGTTCCAGCACTCAGGATGTCATATAAAAAAAAGGACTGTAAGATTAAAGTGCATAGTGTCAGTTTTATTCAAGGACATTCACATCTGTATTGGTTCAGCTATAGAGAAACCACAGCCATATCATTCATCCTTGTTATAGTGTAAATAGTAACCCACACATCACATCATTACATCAGTTCATGGACAATGTCTAGAGTTGACTTGATGTGGCTGTTATCTGGTTTGTGAAAATGAGAAATATGAGATTGAAAAACTGAAATAAATCAGAGACATTAAAAACACTGTCATCTACTGTTTGCTAGGAAAAAGAAGACATCAAGACTGTAAACAATACTGCAGCTGGAACACATACTGTGAAATAGCCTATCAAATATACAATAGAATTAAATAGACTAATACGATTATTTAGAAGACTGTGACATAGACTGTACAACAGACAACGAACTGGATTATAAAATAAAAAAGTAAATACACAAACTCTATAAATAGACTGTACAACAGACGAAGCAAAAGAAGAATGACCAAAGGGTCCTGAAATGATAATATTTGATCCAAGCATTTAGAACTATCACTCTTGGTCTCCAATGATGCCAATGAAAGAGAGAATGGCCTGGGCATGAGAGTTCAACTATCATTTTCACCACCCTTTTCCTCATCAAATATGAGTAGATGAAGAGAGAAGAGCTAACAGCCAGTGATTGTTTCCAGTTTGCTGAAGCTCATAGACCAAGGTGGTGTCATTTACAAACTTAATAAGCTGAACAGCATCACTGTCAAAAGTGTAGCAATTAATCTTAATGTAGAGACTGTAGAATCCTCCTATTAAAGAAAAAAACCACAACAAAGGAAAACGACTGGGCTATGCATAGCCTTATCCAAAGTTGGTATATGATCTATGAATCACAAATGTAATCATTAAATACTGACAGAAATGGCTTTTATCTCATTTAACACAAAAACAAGATATTAAATGGAAATGGATGGAAAGATCATCAAGTGAACATCAAGTGACTAATGTCGGAGCTACCTTTGAGGGACTACATGAGGAGCTAATCCCCCAAACACTGCAGCAAAAGAGCAAGTGTTCTGGTTCAGATTAGAAGATGGATACATGCCTCCCCACTGCCAAGCATTTTACCAACTAACGTACACTCTTTGGTTAAAACACATAATGAACTGGCCATCCTTATCAACAGCAGACAGGATATTGCAGTCTGCTCTGTAATGTGCTTCATTGAAAACTGCCATGCTGGAGCTTTACTACACCAGGGTTGTTTCCCAACACACCACACAGAGACACACAGAGTTTCTATGTGAACCAGAGGTGGTGCCCAGACACAGCACTGATCTAACAAAATGGTGAAGGAGACAGTCACCATTTAATTGACAGGAGACTTCACCTTTATCAGATTGGTCCCTTTTTTACATACTTCAGAAAGTAGCAGTGATTGAAGCAGCCTGGCAACTTTCAGCCCACATCATGGAAATGAAAACCTCCTACTCAGATGTGATGGTGCTGGTTTAAGCCTGTTAACTTTAGGAGGACGTTGGAAAGTTTAAACAGTAAATGTATGTGCCTACCAGGTGTGATAAGTGACTGGATTAGTGCTGCAGTACTATTGCTGCAATAACTTCAATAAATGTAATAACTTCTTTCATGTTGCAGTTTGAGCCTCCCTCTGGCAGACAGACATAATCCTTCTTATCCAAGGATAAACCCAGGATAAAAGTTGTAAAACAATGGTCTCCTCAAGCAATAGACAGACTGAAGGATTGCCTGGACAACACTGATTGGTAACCTTCATTAACTTTTCTAAACATGTGTGTTCCGAGTCTGTAATATATATATATAATAAACCACGATAGAGCAGAGAGATGAAACAATAAGCACAGTACCTTTAAGGGTGAAGACAGGGAACAGTATAAGGCACCCAAATATGTTTTAGGGGGCTTTCAGAAACCTAAAGCTGACCACAAGTGCAACCTGGAAAACAATCCCAAGGCAAAAGAGAGTAGGGCTGATGGCAGTGCCTAAAACAGATAACTGACTATAGAAACGCTCTTTTACTCTTTCACTCCACACTACCTGACAGTCTCAATGATTTCTATTGTTGCCTTGACAACTATATACAGATGATGTTAGGGAATGGAAAGCTCCTGCTTGTTTTAAGTCGGCTGTCACAAACTCTGTGCCTAAGAAATCCATCAACATTTGCCCGAATTATTACACACCTGTTGCCTTGACATCTGTAATAATGAAACTCTTTGAGCACCTAGTATGTAAACATCTGTCCAACACAGATCTGTCCAAATATGTCTGTAGAGACTGTTGCAGCATTTAGAAGGCCCTACCACAGTTTCGCTTTCTGGACTACAGCTCTGGATTTAATACGATTTTACCTACAAAAAGTTGTGATAAGGTATGGCAAAGTCAGTCACTTATTATAGCAGGGGTGGTCCAACACTAACTAAGCACCTACTTAGGGGCTCTATGAAATTTGAGCCATGGTACTGTGTTGGATGCATTTCTTTATGTTATGGTACTGTAATGTACATATTTCTATAAGATATGCCTGCTTTAAATTGTGATAAAAAGATTCAAATGAAAATTCACACCCTACATCACTAGCACATACTATTGGGGAATACAACATTTTGTGAAGTGTTCTTCTGTTACTCAGCATCAGAATTAATTTTGTATTTAAATCATTACATAATTTTATAAAACTCAAATGGCCTTCTTTCATCTGTTGAAGTGGTCAAATCATTCAGCTTCTTTCTAGATGGGCCAGTTGCACATAGTACTTGGACCCTACTGATTGCTTCCTATCATCTCAAGTTCTATGGTGGTCATAGTATGC
>JBBPDH010230190.1:0-12282 GCA_037974565.1 Clupeocharax schoutedeni | reverse complement strand
CACACCATCATACATCTACACACCTTCACACACACCATCATACACACCATCATACATCTACACACCTTCACACACACTATCATACACCTACACACCATCATACATCTACACACCTTCACACACACCATCATACATCTATACACCTTCACACACACCATCATACACACCTTCACACACACCTTTGTACAATGATACACCTTATAATAATGTTGTAATCCCTACAGTCTGTAAAAGCTTGTTATGGCCAGACCATGTAGAACTGCTTCTAATATGCTTCTGTTTTTGACAGTGAAAATGTTCTCGTCGATGAGTGTTGGACATACTCCCGTCAGTGTTCAGTATCTCCATTAGCGCTGTTCACACCATCACAACTTCATCCAGATTAAACAGACATAGTAAAACATCTATGGACCCATGTATAACTGTTGCCCGTCTGCCTGTATTTGTCCACAGTCCGAGAGTTCCTAGCCCTTGCCAGGGAAGACTTCCTCAGGAAATGGGAGAATCCTGCACAGGTGAGAGAGAGGGAAAGAGTGCAAAAGGATTTACAGTGAAAACTGACTTTGTTTAACCTCTTAACTCTTAAGCACATTAACTGCACACATTAACATATGGATCGAAAGACACTTCCACTTCAGTGGCTTTTTGATTTCCTGTTTTTCTCTCGAACAAATCAGTAATTAGGGATGGGAATTGTTTATGTTCGCTTATTGACTTATTCATAGTAGGTACTAATTGATAATGAAGTATTTGTAGTCAATAGTGTATAATGTATAGTAGCTACTGAATAATGTATAGTAGTATTTTTTAAGTAGACACTTAATGTGTTATAGTTATATACTAGGTCGATACTAGATCATACTAATTACTACATCATTTACTGTAGTCACAGTATTTATTGTACTTATTCATTTCTAGTGGATTACTGATTTTTGGGTATGGATAAAAGTCTTGACTGGAGCAGGAATTACTAATATATACTAAATTGTCTGTTGTCATGTTTTCTGGCCTTAGAGTAAGTGTGTTACTACCAAGAAACAACACAAAGCCATCCATATATTCACTACTCTCACAAATGCACACGGTAAACCAAAGCAATTGCGGGAGTTTTGGGCCAAAAAAACTACTGGAGCACAGAGAGTGTTTAAAATCAGACTCATAAACTGTTTAGAAACCAACCCCCTTTTTATACATAATCAGCTATTAAAAAAATAAAATGAATATTCACTCAAAACAGTTAAAACGTATGTACACACTATTATTTGATTGCACCAAATAAAACACAAAAAAAGTGACAATTTTACTTTAAAGGTACACTTTCAAAGCAACTCATTAGCAAAACACCCTGAAATATGCAGTTCACAGTAATAATGTATCAGGTTCAAGTCCAGTATAAGTTAGAGTTCACAAAAAGGTATCATGCCAGTTTCTCCTCTCTCCTACCACACAATGAACCCAATCAATATCGAAAATGGAATACGAGCGTTTTCCGTTTTGGATTTGAACGCAAATTGGGAAGTCAGAAAACAGCTCGTTATTGGGGTTTTTTATGTTTGTTTTCTTTTTTTAAGTAGTACTCAGCAGGAAAAATAGAACATTAGTCCATTTTGAGGCTTCAGCTATTAGTTTTAACAACCAAAGTTTACAATTCGCACTGCCTGTCTTCAGGTTGCAGATAACAGACGTGTGTGTAGCGCTTTAAGCAGTGCTGCTAAAACACACGGAGCATTAATTCTGATCTTCGAGCAGTGCATGTAGCAATATGAAATTAATATTTAAATAATTGGCTGCTCAGTGCAGGGGCCATAACAGGGGAACAATTCTATGCTGGCCCCCATCTAAAAGCGTGTATGCTTAAGCTTTTCCCAGTTTTCTTGAATTTACCAGAAAATTCAAGTTATCGGCCTGTGTTTTGTTTTGTTTATCATGTTGATTGTTAATGTTAGAGAATTAAAAAAAAAACGTTGCTCAATGTTGAACACCCGTGTTCCTCCGCTGCGTTTGTGATGACGTCATCAAATGATTAGTCGACTCGACTTCGACTTTGTTGACAAATAAGTCGATCTGAAAAAAATCTGGAAAAATACGGAATAATTTTTAGTAATTTCTTGTAAAATTATAGTTATTACTGAATTATTTGTAGAAGATACTCAATAATTATTAGTAGTTAATTAATCATTTATAGTAGTTACTCAAATATGTATAGTAGTTAATCGTTTGCAGTAGTGTGACATTACAGTGATGTACCTTACAGTGTCTGTAAGTGTGATTTTCATCAGTCCTGGACATGTTTGTGTCCTCACTCAGAACACGGCGTCTCTGGAACAGTTTGAGCTGCTGAAGACTCTGGGGACTGGCTCTTTCGGCCGGGTGATGCTAGTCAGACACCGAGAGAACGGCCAGCACTTCGCCATGAAGATCCTCAACAAGCAGAAGGTACGCCTGATCGCACCTGCACCACACAAGACTTAACTAAAGAAACTCCGCCCTTCCAGAATCAGAGCAACAGAGGGAATTTTTATGGAAATTTTAATCTAATGTCGAAAATTTTAAAGGGACTTTTAAACAGACGGGGAATTTCAAACTGCAAATGTTAAACTTCAAAATGTTAAAGTGATAAACAGAATTTTAAACAGATGAAAGAATTTTGAAATAACAAAGGCTATTTTAAATTGAACATTGGGATTTTTAGGGGAGTGTTAAACTAGCCAAGTGTATGTTTCTGGGCATGTTAAACACATTTTCAACTGATGAAGGGAATATTTCATGAAGTTTTACACCGACAGGAATTTTTAAGGAAATTAACAGATTTATAGAGACAATGTAAAGGCAATCAAGGGATGTTTAAAGTGAATTTTAAAATGAGGACATTTTAAAGGGACAAATGGAATTTTAGAGGGAATTTTAAATTAATTTTTCTAATTTCTCCCCAAAATTAAGTGTAGCTGTTGTTATTGCTCACATGGACTCAGTTCAGGTTTATGGTCACACTCAGTACATAAAACTTAGTTGATTACACCTAAATTTAGTGCAGTGATGAAAGAAGCTGCATGTTCTGAGGAGACCTTGTGTATCTGTAGCTTGGAGAAACATATAACAGCACATTTATTGTCACTTATTATACTTTTATTCACAATCAATTTTGGGGGGAAAAAATCATAGAATCAAGATATTTATAGAAGGAAAATACATGTTGAATCGGCATCTGGGTATTGTGATAATATTGAATTGGGAGGTCACTGGATATTCTCTTTCCTAATAAAAACGAAAAAAATTTAGCTCTGTGTGCAGGATGCTTATGGTGAGATCATGTGACCCAGACATACAGGACACGCACACCTGCCAATTAAGAACATCTCCTGCCAGTTGTGATCATCTCTATCTTCATGTCTGTCTCTCTCCCAGGTAGTAAAGCTGAAGCAGATTGAACACACTCTGAATGAGAAGAAAATTCTGCAGGCTGTTAGTTTTCCTTTCCTAGTGCAGTTGGAATATTCCTTCAAGGTACACACTCAGCTGTGTGTGTGTGTGTGTGTGTGTGTGTGTGTGTGTGTGTGTGTGTGTGTGTGTGTTGTATTGAACATGATGTAAACACTGTGTGTGTGTGTGTATGTTTAGGATAACAGTAATCTGTACATGGTGATGGAGTATGTTCAGGGAGGAGAAATGTTTTCACATCTGCGCAGAATCGGCAGATTCAGGTGAGTTTTTTATGCACACAGCTGCTTTAGTTGCCTTTGTACTACACCCCCCCCGTCTTCACTTGGCAGGCTATGATGAATTTCACCTTGATATTTTAGAGAAATATCCAGTTCAATTTTAGTCTCTCCCCCAGACTAAGTTTCACTTTCGTTTTGCATTTTGAGCTTGTTCACGGAAGTTTGAAACCTGCGGGGGAGTTTTAATTATCACCGTTAACGGCGTTATCATGAAGATTCCATGCGATTAACGGCGTTAAAAAAATTAATCAATGCCCACCTCTAATATATATATATATACATATATATATATTATATTAACTTCTCAATATTGAAAACAAATAAATGTATAAAGGAACACCTGGAATTCTGCAGTAAATATAAACAGAGTTAAAGAATTAAACTGTCACGAACGTGGGGGCTAGGAATCACAGGCCGGACACCAAGACATCCTTTTGCTGCACTTTTATTCCAACAGAGAAAACAAAACGGCATGCGGGCCAGAACAGAAACCAGGCTCTTGGAAACAAGGCTAGCATGTGGCTTTCGCGCATACACATACAAACAGAAGGGTGCTCACACCTGACAGGGGACAGACCAAGAGGGGGACAAACACACAGGACTAAATACAAAACCTAATGGGGCAGGAACAGGGAACAGGTGGCAACCAAGGAACATGTGACACAAACACTAACATGAAACAGGTGGAACTCAAATCACTTGACAAACCCACATGAGGAACAGACACATGATACACGGAGAATAGGACAGGCATAAACACTGAGTGCATGAACAGAAAACCCAAATGAACTGAACACACAACAAACAGAGCCATGAACCTAATAGACCAAACCCCAGAACAGAACCACCCATAAACCCAAACAAAAAGCTGTGGCTAACATGCCACTGACCAGGCCTGTAACATAAACAGAGTTAAACAGAATCTGTTCTGTAATAAGGGAATGATGGAGATATATATATATATATATATATATTAGAGGTGGGCATCGATTAATTTTTTTTAACGCCGTTAATCGCATGGAATCTTGACATTAACGGCGTTAACGCCGATAATTAAAAACCCCACTGCATTTCAGAGTTTGCGGCCTCAGTCGTTCACCACATATATCCTCCGCATTTTCTTTCCTTTTATTGTGGGAGTATATAATTTGTCATGCATTTTTGTGCTACATTATTAAGAAAAATATAATATACTAATTTTGTAACAGAAATATTAAAGTAAATACAGCTATAACTGTATATATTTTTTAATACTGTCGAGAGAACACAAAGCACCTGTTTACTGGCTGCTGCCCTGTGACTCTTCTCTGGCAGCTGCAGTCCAGAATCCCTGCATCACAACAGTTTCTCCAGTGGAGCATCTCAAGTGTTTCTCGTATGTTTTGTTTTGTTCTTCTTAAAGCCCTGTACTGTAAAATACCTCTGTCTCTTCTTTCAGTGAACCCCACGCCCGCTTTTACGCATCTCAAATCATCCTGACGTTTGAGTACCTGCACGCTCTGGACCTCATCTATAGAGACCTTAAACCAGAAAACCTCCTCATCGACCAGCAGGGCTATATACAGGTCCCATAAACTGAACAAAAATATAATCACTATTTTTTTTGCTCCCATTTTGCTTTTCATGAGCTGAGCTCAAAGATCTGAAACAGTTTCTACATACAGCAAAGACCCATTACTCTCAAATACTGTTCACAAATCTGTCTAAATCTGTGTTAGTGAGCACTTCTTTTTTGCCGAGATTATCCATCCCACCTCACAGGTAGCATATCAAGCTGCAGTTTAGAGCATGGCTATTGCACAGGTGTGCCTTAGACTGCCCACAATAATATAATTTATGACTAATGTTAAAAAGTAAATGATTATATATATAAATGTACTAATTACATTTTTAAAGTTAGTCATAAATTGCATCAGCATTAGGAAGAATGTGCAGTATATACATAAATACAGGGTATTTACAGTGGCAGTTGTGCAGTTCATGGTGCATCTTTAATGTTAATATATTACTACGGTGTTTGTGTGTGTGTGTGTGTGTGTGTGTGTGTGTGTGTGTGTGTGTGCAGGTGACAGACTTTGGCTTTGCGAAGAGGGTGAAGGGCCGCACATGGACACTATGCGGAACACCAGAGTACTTGGCTCCAGAGATCATCCTCAGCAAGGTGGGCTGCTGTCTCTCTCAGTGTGTCCGAAAGCACTTGCACACTTTTAGTGCACGATTTTAGGGCATAGTGTGTCCACACTGACAACTAAGCTTAAACTCGGATGGTGCACTGAAAAAGGCCAGAAAACACAGTGCAGAGCGATGGACACTATTGCGCCATTTTGACCACGTAGTGGATGGGACGGGACTTTCAACAGGGTTTTGAGTTGGATAAGGGTGGCCAAATGTGAAATACAAGTCAAATCAGAGGCAGCCGGTTCGCATAAATGTAATATTGTTAATAGAGTTATTTTACTGATGGACACTGCGGTAAAACTGGCAGATATTCTGGCGGCTGGAGAATCCCAAGCAAATGTGAGTCCATCACTTCCTCTAAGTTCAAAATGTCAGCGTTCCATTTAGCACAGCACTGACCCACACCTACAGAGGGAAGTGCTCAGTGCGTGATTTCGAACACACCCTCTGTCTCTCTCCCTCTCTCTCCCTCTCTCTCTCTCTCTCTGTATCTCTCTCTCTATTTCTCTCTCTCTCGCTGTCTCTCCCTCTGTCTCTCTCTCAGGGTTATAATAAGGCAGTGGACTGGTGGGCTCTGGGCGTGTTGGTGTATGAGATGGCGGCTGGCTATCCTCCCTTCTTTGCGGATCAGCCCATCCACATCTACGAGAAGATCGTCTCAGGAAAGGTCAGCACACCTGCTCTGACCACACATGGCCTCCGTCCCACACACTGTTTCACACAACAAAACAACCAATCGCACACAACACGAGTTTATAGACTCTATTATATGAGGGCACAGCCTATAAATATGGTGGATTTGTGATGCTGTTAGATACAGCAAGGAAAAACATACACACAATCTCAATCTGTGGACATCACCACCTCGATCCAGCAAACATACAAAATATGTGAGTGTGTCTGTGTGTGTGTGTGTGTGTGTGTGTCTGTGTGTCTGTGTGTTTGTTTGTTTACCCAGGTGCGCTTCCCCTCCCACTTCAGCTCGGACCTGAAGGAGCTGCTGAGGAACTTGCTGCAGGTGGATCTCACCAAGCGCTATGGGAACCTCAAGAACGGTGTCAATGACATCAAGGGTCACAAGTGGTTCGCTACCACTGACTGGATAGCTATTTACCAGCGGAAGGTGAGACACACACACAGGCTGAAGTTAGCAATGCTATTTATTTTATTTGTACATATATATATATATATATTTTTTTTTTTTTTTTTTTTTTTTTCTGGATGTTTTCACACAAGGTGAACTCAGGGCAGGCTGTAGTGCAAGCACTCCGACACTTCAAACTCCCCAGTTCTGTAGATCTTCAGGAGACCTTTCTAACAAAACCTCGTTTGTATTTTTAGCACCAGAAGATCAGGGGTTATTCCCGAAAACTGTTCACCTCGCTGCTGTGTCCCAATACTTTTGTCCAGTGACCTGTGGAATTGCATATCTCGGCGGGAAATTTAAATTAAAAGAGGCGAATTCGGGTTTACCTTTACTTTAATGCATTAAACTGAGTTTAAAATGAAAATTTAAATTCATTTTAAACTCAGATTTGGGGGCGTGTTTAGGGTTTACATTTTTGTTTTGGCTTTTTTTTATTTTTACCAAAACACAACAATGCGGTTTTTCACTACATGCGGGTGCTCTTGGAACACAACTCCCACAAAAAGTGGGGGGGGGTGCTGTATCTATATTTTATATGGGTTAAATGTCACTCTCACAGTCGTATCTGTGTGTGTGTGTGTGTGTGTGTGTGTATTTGTATGTGTGTGTGTGTGTGTGTGTGTGTAGGTGGAAGCTCCATTTGTCCCAAAGTGCAGGGGCCCTGGTGACACCAGCAACTTTGACGAGTATGAAGAAGAGGAGATCCGAGTATCCCTCACTGAGAAATGTGCGAAAGAGTTCGCTGAGTTTTAGGAAGAATAAGAGAGAACGAAGAGAGAGAGAAAGAGAGTGGGGAGGAGAATAAGCGTAAAGGGTGTTTGTGTCCTATGTTTAGAGTCAGTGAGAGCAGCTCAAGGAACCCAACCCTGGAGGACAGACGAGTGTTGCCTTCACCAACTCCTTTCTTCATCGACGCTCATGTTTATTCTTTCTCTTAACTAATGGCTTCGATTCCCGTCGATGTGACGTCCATCACGTTATGACTAGTGAAGTGTCCGGTAGCAGTCGAGGCCCAGATGAACGGTGTGTCGTTAATTCAACATCTGTCCAGAAAGAAAGAGAAAGAGAGCTCTAGTGGCGTTCACCCACACCTCAGGACCGTTCAGAGCTATGCTAGGCTGTCATATCAACCGCAAAAAAGAAAAAAAAAAAACAAAACAATATTCTTATGTAATAACTGACAGGTTTCTGATCCTTTGTATTACTTTTAGGCCTTTGTGTTGCTGTACTATTTTACAGCCAAGATGATGATGAATGATGATAAAAGGCAGGATTCTGTCATGTTCTCTTATTGAGTGTAGGGTTTATTATTATTATTATTATTATTATTATTATTATTATTATTATTATTATTATTATTTGTTTGTGGGAGGGTGCCTGTGTCAGCATATTCATTTCTATCTTCGATTAATTTTTTAAGACCTGCTCATTGGTGGAGAATTCAGTTTATTGGAGGACAGTTTGACCAAATTATATATTTCTGATGCAATCTTTAGTGTTTGGGATGTCAACAGTTATCCAAAGTGGGTTTGGTGTAAAATGCTTCATTGTACATTAACTTTTAGGAAAATTATTTCTTTCCCGTGGAGGTGAATGGAAGCCAACATCTCCAAAACAAATCCAGCCTTTTACTCACTATCGCCCCCCAGTGAAGCTCAATGTGTCTCTTAGTGTTTATATGGATGTTGACGATGGTAAGGTTGAATCTGAACTAAATCACTTTTCTTGGACTATTTTGTGGACTATTTTACCTCACAACTCACTGTATGTATCCCTCCACCATGAATGGGTTTCGTTTTAGGACCAAAGGCTTCTCAAACCTTGCATCTAAAATCATTTAAATGTATAACTTTTTCGGAGGATCTTTTAGAAGCAGAAGTCGGCTTCCATTCTCCTCCACTATGAAAATTTTTTTTTGTTTCTGTAGAAATAATTCCACACAATACCTACTCTCTTGTTTACATCTTAACCACTTCATTATGGATATATTCTGAACAATAAGTGCAATTCCCGTTTGACTTCACTGATTGATTAGTTCATCGCTAAAACTGGTCAATTCAAGAGAAGCATGTGTGCTTTAATGCCTTTGAGAAGCAGGCAGGTGTTCTGAATGCATGGAGAGAGGAGAAAATGATCTGAACTATCAACATATATATATATATATATATATTTATATGCCTTCATTTGACACTTTTACCTAAAGGCACTCATCTTAACTGCCTTCCAGTAGCAGTGGCTGCTTGCATAAAACTTTGTTGATACATTTTGGCCTTAAGTTTTTCCCTCAAACGCTCCATATATTACAATTTTGTATTGTTTTTCTCCTCCCTGAGGTCCATTCAAGGCATTTTCCTGCCCGTATTCTACATTTTTGTCAAATTTCATTGTTTTCCAGAATTAATCATAGTTCTTTCTTACATTACCATTTCCCAACTTTTGTTTACCCCTTACAGGCTGATTTATTACTGTGCCTTTAAGACTGATATATATGTAAATTACGTCTTTTCTGATTGGCTATCCTGTGGCATGTCTGGTTCAAAAAGCAGTCTAGACTGTTGCACTCTTTAGCATGAGTGGGCGGGGCTAAACTGCTGTAGGCTGAGTAGGTGGATGTATGTGAATGTTTTTGTTTTTGGAGCTCACTCTTTGTTCACTGATTGTTTTATTCAAGCAGCCACAGGACACAGGTGTTTTAGTCAGGTTCAGTCCTCTTAAGCTGTACAAGAACATGTGGATCTGCTATAATCCTACTGTGGAACAGGAGTGGCGCTACAGTTTGGAAAATTAATGAGTTTTGAGGAGCACAGTGTGCCATAAAATCCAGAAAATGCTTGTTTGACAGCACTGAGATGTTCAGCATGACCACAAGCCTGGTTCTCAGATGGTTCCTCTTAGCAGAAATGGTTTCAGTTAGCTTTATCTTAGCATAGAGTGAGGTTAGACATATTTGCATTTCATTTGCATTCAGTCGAACAAGAAAAGTGACGTGACTTGCAGTGGGACTCCTGGAGAAGAAGGCCCATTTTTATTATGCGGGGAAACAACGAATTTTTATAAAATTTTTGTTTTTAACACACACACAGACCACACCTCTGAGCCTGGACTTTAAAGCCTGTCTCTTTCTTCCCCTTTCCCACCCACCATTCCTTCATTTCCGTAGCCGGTGAAGCTCTGTTCTCCTTACTCTGCGGGTGGGTAAAGTGAAACTGGGCAATTTTGTAATACTTGATTCTATATTAACTCTGGAAGTCCCGCAGAGCGATCACAGCGGCATCAATGACTGAGGACACAGCAGAGCTCTCTTGTGATATTTTGCACCACAAGAATCATTCCAATAAAGTTTTACTTGTGTAAATACCCCAGTCGTGAAGGCCTGCTGGTTCTATTCGGTTCAAAGTGGAGATGGTGGTGACCTGTGCCTTTTACAGAAATGGAAGCCCAGTGAATGGAAATGCTGGGTGTTTTACAACTGTTCCTTTAGTTTGTGTTTGCTTTTATATTTACAGTACTGTGCAAAGTTCTTGACATTTTATATCTTATTTTGAAATCAGTTTGTTGATGCAAAAGTACAATAGTCTTATCTTTGTTATAGTGGGTAGATTAAATTAAAGCAATGAGACCAAATGTTTTACTGTGCATTCAGCACCACCAGTATACTGATCACCGCCTGATCATCTGGAATCATCTGCTCCTGGTTCTTCACTGTTCAGGACTTTAGTTAGAGGCTTTTTGTTCTGCTTGAATGATTCATACGTAGGTCACTGTGTGTCTTAACCAACAGAAACATTCCTCTGAAAAAAGGTTGTATGTATATACATGGCTCTCCTTTCTTAAGCACAGCAGGGTCCAGGGGGATGTCTTTTAATATGTCTGGCCTGAACCAGGGATTGAAAATGCATTTATTTTTAACATTCTAATTTTTAACTTGTTCATTTCACATCTCACATTGTTAAGTTTTGTTATGTAATACAAAGGCAACTTTTGTATTTATTTTTTGTTTGTTACCTCCAGAACCTTATTTGGGGTGCGCTTTGTAAAAAAAAAAAACACTCTGCTGATTTTCTAATTGCAAATAGGTTTTTATAACAAGCTCAGATCTGTTACATATGATACGGCAGTCTTTAGTGCACAGTTTCTGTTAATTTGCTGAATTTAACATATTAGAAAAAAACTTTTTCACACTAGAATTTTCATGATATCACTGATGTTTTATTTTTGAATATTACAGGGGTAGCCAAATGTAACTCTTACTAATGTATAGAGCCCGACTGATAAAGGATTTTGAAGGCCGATATCAATACAAATATTTGTTAGTTTTAAAATCCTATATTCCGATATATCGGCCGATATAGATATATATTTTTTTATTTCAGAAACACGCAACAAAACATTAACAGATTTCCCTAACATTAGTTATTTGTAGTAATTTATGAGTTTCAACTAACATAATATGATAACGCATTTTTAAAAAAAACATTTTTTTTTATTGTCACAACAGAACAGAGGAACATCAAAATATATTAAAGTTCTAATAAATAAAATGTATAAAAATACAAACTTAAGATATGAAACGTAAAGTCCTTTGAACAAAAACACAAAAACAACAACAACCAAATCAAAGTTACCAGTTTTAAAAGACTTGGTAAGCTTCATAAATATAACTTTGAATAGGACTGGAGACAATTTTTGTTAAGTTCTGATAAATAACAACAACAGTATATGACAGTGTTATCCAAACACCGCCCCCCCAGCCAGGCCCACGCCCCCGGCCAGAAAGAAAGAAAGAATCCAGACTCGCTTGCTTTGAACAGGCCATGATTTATTGAGAGCTCTCGTAACACGTGTGTGCGTCTGTGAAAAGTTTGGAGTGAATGAGACAAAGGGCGGATTGCTGAACATTCTCGGATGCTAAAACATGGGCACCGGTCCGCGGCCCATAGTTTGAGAAATGCTGGTATATGAGGTAGTGTACTAAATCAGTCAATCCTCAATAGCTCCAGTCCCACAGAGGCAGGTTTTAGTACAAGAATAGTTATTAGGTATTAGGAACATCAAAATATATTAAAGTTCTGATAAATAAGATGTATAAAAATAGAAACTTTAGATAGGAAACTTAAGTCCTTTGAACAAAAACACAATAACAACAACAACCAAATCAAATTTGCAGGATGTGTGGCGCATTATACACGAGTGTTGCCAACAGGGACGGTGTAGAGTGCCCTCTGGTGGACAAACTAT
>JBBPDH010230139.1:0-12286 GCA_037974565.1 Clupeocharax schoutedeni | reverse complement strand
TGAACATTGAGACACTGAACCGCTTGAATTTCAATACAAACAAACAGAAAACATGGGTGTTCTCAAACTTTTGACTGCTAGTGTATGTTTTTCATTCATTAAACTACGGCTAAATATAGGCTTCTTGCACACCTATATAGGTTAGGAAATCTGTATGGCCATGAAAGAGATTAAAACGGCAGAGAAATAAGTCACCATCAGCAAAAAATGACTTACACTTTAAAAGTAACGTACACTATATGAACAAAAGTATTGTGACACACCTCTTAATTATTGAATTTGAATGTTTAAACTCAGTGGACCAAGATATTTTGGACATGGTTCCAAAATTCCAAACACGTTCAGACAAACCAGATAAATCTCAAATAGTACAGTAGTATGATTGGATCAAAACAAAATTATCGTTTCAGTCCCAAAACAGATGGGGATGTAGCTCAGTGGTAGAGCGTCTGCTTTGCATGTATGAGGTCCTGGGTTCATTCCCCGCATCTCCATTAAGTGTGCTTTTGGTCTGACTCCCCGGTGTGGGGGCGGGTGAGGGCTGTGGAGGTCTCATGTTTGTGCAGACATTGTCCAAGCCGTTTTTCCCTCTTGAAGCAAAGTTAACATGCTAGAAGAACCTGGGGAACACTGACTTCAGATTCACGGGACTTAAGTCTCCAGCTGTTATTAAGAATGAGTCTGGATGTGCCATTCGCAGCTTACTTACAGCCTCGTTCATTTCAGCTGGTGCCTGGTAAGCATTGTAGCAAGGTGGGAGGTACATGATTACCACCATGCAGCTGAACTGGTAGCAGGTAGAAGATCAAATTTCAGTCAGTGGACAACAGTGTTTCACGACTGCAACGTTTGTACACCAAACTTTGTTTATAAACAGACACGGTCCCCCAAAGCGAGTCTTCCCGGACAAAGAGGTGTCCCTGTCCCCTGTCCAGTCCTCCAAACAGGTCTTACTGGACAAACCTGTCCTGTCCCCCAACGTGGGTCTTACTGGACAAAGAGGTGTCCCTGTGCCCTGTCGAGTACCCACGAGTGTCTTACTGGACAAAAACGTGTCCCTGTCCTTTGTCCTGTCCCCCAATGTGGGTCTTACAGGACAAAAATGTGTCCCTGTCCCCCGTCCAGTCCCCCACCGTGAGTCTTATCGGACAGAGAGGGACACCTGTCCTCTGTCCACCGAGCTGAATGATTGAGTCAGCGATGTTTTCATGAAGCCACGTCTCTTTAAATTTCCTGGTTGGCTGGTTGTGCTAACACAGCCACCCTTCCTTCGTTTCGCAGCGCTTGCCTTTTGGCCACATCCACTGCTCCTCCCACAGAAGTAAACAAAGTCTGAGGAGCTTCTCTGTCAGCAGCTCACTGAGGCATTTGGTGCATTTCTTAAGAGTCGGAGCAAAGTGTGCTACTCGTAAACGTACATCGGCTTTTTAAAAAATTGCCAGGCAAAGACGAACAAAAACTATGAACATTTAACGCTGTGATCTCAGGAGCGCCACCACCTTATGCATACAACAGAACTTGGACTGAACTGCAGTTTTGTTGTTTTAAAACATTTTTTAAATAGCTTTGTATTTAAAATGCATTTTTCAGTGTTTATTGTCAAATGTGCAGTGGCTGTGTTCTCTGTACATGTTTATGCTTGTTTGTTAACACACTCCTCCCTACTGTTATGTTGACCTTCTTTGTGTAGAAGTAAATTTCGGTTAATATCATGGATATATGACAGTATGGACATTTTATTTTTACCACAGCGAATAAAGGAAATGCAGACAAAGGATTTGTTCAGACCAAAGAAGCTGATCCTGGATAAGCACGGATTTTGTCATTAAGAGCATCAAATGCTGAAATGCCTTTAAAGTGGACTCCATCACCGATAATCTCCGCTCTTACTTAAAGCACACAGCTTTTACACTTTCCTCTATATTGGCTAATGCATCCACATATACACAAACAATGTTGTTTATTTGTGTCATCTGGTGTCTCGGATGTTAAGAGTTATTTATTATTATTTTTCACCTTTCTCAGTCTTTGGCTCTTGCTATATGGATTTATTTCTCATTAATTTTCCCTGAGCTCCTCTGTCATGCAGAGGAAAATGTAATCTCTCTCTCTCTCTCTCTCTCTCATCACTTTTGACATATTAAAGATTTCAGTCACACTTCCCCCACTCTCTCTCCCCTGTCTGGGCCCTACCCTGCCCTCACCCCCTGCAGGGTCGTTGGTACAAGGAGAATAAGGCCCCGATGTAGAGGTGCATTCCCTGTGAACGACAATTAGACATACCTCAAGGGCTAGTCATGCATGATTTGGAATAAAGGGGGAGAAGGAACAGGGCTGGGGGACCTTTTGCCTGTCATTCTGCTCCACTTTTAAAGTTAGAGGACGTCTCATATCCTCTAGAGAGCTCATCATTAGACCCCTATGTTGGAACATTTAGACCCAGTGGAGCCTGGCTGACTATTCTGCAGAAAGAAGAAAGGAGAACCTACAAGCACAGTGGCTCTGCGGGCCCTTACTGGTGCTGGATGAGACAGATCTCAGTTACTGGTGATTTCCTGTTGTGATTAGGTGCAAGAGACGGTTTTCCTTTTCCCTACCCTCATAAGGTTTGATGAAAAGTAATGTCAGAGATCGTTTCCAAGTAGTTTTGGATCATGTGCGTTCTCCCATGCATTGTGAAATTTCAAATAACTAGGATGAAATCAAAGAATGTCTTCCAATGAAAGGTAAGGCTTTGTTCTGACAGCCACAAAATAATTTGTTCATGAGCTCAGCTGTAGTCACTTTGGAAATAATAAATGGAGTATGTGCTACTTCTTTTTCCTGTAGCTCTACTCCAGTAAAGTCCTCTTAATACAGTATTAACAAAATCAAGTCAGGTAGGCTCAGGAAGCACTACATTTTGATCATTCCCCTGTCAAACTGGGAACAGCAAATTTGAGAGTTTATTTTTGTGTACGCTACACACTCAATCAGTGCTGTTTAAACATCAGTGATTGCTCTTAATATGTAATTTGTTGCTATGACATGAACACTATTGCAGGAATTAGCGTGCCTGTCGACGACCAAACATGTTCATTCAATTCAGGTGAATTACAAACTGTATCAGGTCCTTCCCGAGCTATGGGTTTTTTGCTCCATTCTCAGAGCTGTGAAGTTGGTCTCTATGGCCATGAGTTGGACTTTGTTACATTCATCTGGAGGCATCTGGGGGCGAAGCTGGAAATGAAGAGTGGCACTCTACTATACAGGCAAAAAAATTAAAATAAAATATTTACACTGGGTTATCACTTATTCAGCCGTGTTATTATTTTTGGATTGCACTTTCAAACATACATAACCCATAGAACACAGATGCATTCACTTATCTCTTAATTTTATTATTATTAAAAATGACTGTGTTAGTAATCACAGTATTGTTTATAGGTAAAAAATAAAACACAGTTAATACCTGGCGTAGTGCATGTTGGTTTACTATTTTGATTGGTTGATCAGACGCTAACTATTGATCATTTAAAATGGATCATTTTGTGTTTGATTCATTGAACACTGACCATTGTGATGTCATGCCACAGCTGCAGTGCAGAGGAGAAATCAGCCGCTAAATTCCAAGAATGGAATGAGTCAAAAGTGTGTTCGTTCGAGAGAGTGTCATTTTTGTAACTGTCGTTTTGGGTAATGATAAGGAAACGAACCATTTGCATTAGTTAGAGCAGGTTAAAATGAGACTAACCCTGTTTGCACTGGCCTGCTGGTCAATGCTCTATACGGAATCAAACATTAATGTTTAAAAAACGAGCCTTTAAGAGTTCCTCCTTTTCAGGTGTGCACAGATCAATGTCCTCAAGTATAAATGGTTTGGTAAGAGGCAGTGAGGCGACTCCCCCTCAGTGGTTGAGCAGTAAGATGCTGGGCACTGAATGGAGAATATCAGAAGAGTGCTGGTATCAATCCTCATTATGAGTAGATTTTTAAAGACATTTTTCCTCATAAAAAAAGTTGTGTCTCCAAACATTCGTTTTATAGGTCTCACACTTTGCATTTTTCTAGTTATTATTTTTATTCCATCTGTTGTTTTTTTTTTTTGCAAAGCAACAAAAATGGAGCAAAATAATTAGTTCCTCTAAAGACACAGCAGGTTCAGAAACAGCCTTTACGCCACTGAAGCTCAGGTCTGTTACGAAACGAAAGACGAGTCTCTGTTGTGGTTTATAAAAATAACCTGTTAGTTGATTTGAGACTTTTTCAGGTGAAAAATGTGTCTGAGGGACAGTAAAGGGTGAGAGTCTGACAGGTTACGCTGGTCATCGAGGTTTGTGTTGAACTGAGTGGTTTCTCTGTTTCTCCTGTACACCTCTAGCTTGGGGCCAAGGGGTTAGGGTGTTTCCCCTGTCATCAGAAGCTTGTGGGTTTGAATACCAAGACTACTAGTGGCACCTCTGAGGTTCCCCTGAGTAAGGTACCGTCCCTACTCACTGCTCCCTTGGCCCTCTGTGTTCCTGTCCACTGCTTCACTTGGTGAATGTGTTGAATGGGTTGAATGGGGTAAATACAGTAGAAAAACGTCATGCTGTTCACACTGTGGTGTGTTCACATATGACAGAATGGTCGCTTTACACTTCTCTTTTGCTCCATGTTGGTTTTAAAACTAAAAGTGTGATTTGTGGAAAGCAGGGCGAATGTAACCTTTTAGGTTTTCTTGTTTTAGCAACACCCTACCGGCAAATCCATGGCTGACATCATCTTAGAGAGGGAAGGAATATTATCCGGCGTCCCTCCCCCTCCCTCACCACTCCCCCTCCCTGCGTCCCCTTCTCTCATTGCACTCTTTCACTGCGTCGACCGCCAGTATCTTTCAGCTTCTGAGCGCGCGCACACACACACATGCACACACACACTCCAGCAGCGCGCCCCCGTGCGGTGTCTGGGTGCGCAGCTGCTGCTCTGACCTGCGTCTCTGTGCGGTCCGGGGTGTAATCCAGGTTAGACTCAGGAAGGTGGAGGGTCTGGTTGGGGGTGGGGGTGTTTCTGGATGAATTGAGAGTTTGTCTGCGCCTCGGCAGCCAGGTCCGACCGGGAACCCGGGAGAAAACCGCGCCCCGCGTGGACAACGTGTGTTTTTTTTAAACGTGATTCGGTCTCGTCTTCGCTGGAAGTGGAAACGCGCCGCGCTGCGCTTTGTTGGATTTTCTGATCTTTGGTGGCTGTTGGAAAATATCGCTCGCTCGGATGGATCCTACTCTGTGAGAGAGCATACCCTGACTCGAGGAGGCACCCAGCAGAGACCATCCATAGCGATTTCTGGGATTTTTCAGGGGTAAATCGTCGTCTTCTGCTTGTGGGAAGGAACGGCGGCGCGATCTGAAGGATACCTCTGCTCGGCCGTTCCCGGCGCGCTCCTGGAGACGCGCAGGTCTGCCTTTGTCCGAGAGCCCCGCGCCTCGCCTCCTCCGGGCAGGGCTGGTCTTCTTGCTCAGATGGCTGTCTCCAGTTTATACGGGGTGGAAAGTCCTGCTTATTTGTGGATTACACTATTTTACAAGCAGAATGTGAAACGAGGCCGTATTTACTAGACTGCGAAAGTGATTTCTTGGCACATGAAAAGGTAGCTATGAACAGCCGCGTTCTCTTTATTCCTCTGCATGCCTGCTCTGCAGCTCCGTAGTCTTTCTCCAGTCCTGTGAGGTTTTTATTCCTGAGAGAAAGACTAAAATTACGTTCCTGGTTCTAGCAATGAACTGTATCCTGAAAATTATCTCCGAATATTCCCAGATGTTCTAGTTTTGTTTAAATGTATCTACACGGAAACACCACCACTGGTTATTATCATTATTATTATTATTATTATTATTATTATTATTATTATTATAGACACATTACTTGTAATGCAAAACACGTGCAATAATACAATATAATCTATGCATCTATCCCTGCTTATTTTTGTTGTTAATAATAGTAGTAATAATAATAATGACAGAAATGATCAAATTAGTAGTAGCAGTACCAGGTGTAATAATGTAGTTTTTACTAATTTTTCTAATCTGGGAATTCTCAAAGCTTTATGTCGTACATGTGTGATAATGAGTGGAATGTAAAAACAGACCTAAAGGTCGTTTTTAGTGTGATGTTTTGATTATTAACAGTAATATGTGCAAACATTCTTTTACAAACAAAATGTCTAACTACGCGACATCATGCATAATTACGTGTTGATCATTTTGGACGCTAAGTTGTTAATTAATCCCTTGAGAAAAGTTGAATTTGATGTAAAATGCCTGGAAGAAAGCCCGTTTGTCCCCACCCGAGTCGGACAGAGGCACGGCTGTAGCGCACATATCGATTTAAACAGATCGATATCTTTCCCTCCCGATCGGTTTGGTTTAATTAGTGCCCCTTTGACAACACATTTTTGCGTAAATGGGCTTTTATTACCTAAATACTTTGTAAATGCCAACACTGGGGTTTTCACAGCAGCAGTGTTAATGCGCTCAGTCCGTTTAAAGATTAGACTGTTCTTACATGGACCCACAGCGCCACCAAGCGGCGCGTTTATTTTCAGCTCAGAGCCGCTCTTTTCATTGTGGAGACTAACTAACCTGCCCTGTACTGACAAGTATTTCTTTCTCTTTCTCTTTCTCTTTCTCTTTCTCTGTCTCTCTCTCTCTCTCTCTCTCTCTCTCTCTCTCTCAGGATTCAGATGCCAACTCTGAGAAATTCTTCAGAACCGCTAAAGCGAAAGGTATGTGCGCTTCTCCGATTTGTCTTCAGTGCAGAATCAGATTTGATGAGTTTGATGTTTTTTTAATGATTGATGAGTTGAATTTGTTTTGCTTGGTGGCCCTCACTATGCCTGGACCACATAATTGTTTTTTAATGACGTCTTCTGTATTTCTTTCGCAATGGGGACCGCAGTTCGCGCAGCTCTAGAAAGCATTATGTCTGTTTGTGTCATTGTCTGGTGTCACTTTCCGCTCGAGGGTAAGGCTTGTTTTCTTGGTGCCTGCAGCAATATCTGCGAAACGTCTGTGTTTACTTGGTGTTGGAAAGGAATGGGAAATATATCCCCTAAATAAATAAACAGAGCAAATGTATTTCATTTCCTGTTGTTCCGTGTGAAGCTTATGTGCCGTCCATGTTTACTAAAAGAGATCTGAACTGTAAGAGACAGAATTGGGTTGGTATCAGCAGATTGATCTCAACCCCACAAATTCACTCTTAATGCATTTGAAATTTCAGCAGAGCCATTTCTTCAGCCCCCGATAACCGAAACAAGCTCTGTGAATTCACCGTCCTCCAGAATATGTCATTACCAAGACCAGGAGCGCCATGCAGGGTGTTTTGGAGGGCACAAACTGAAGGAATACGGTCTTGGGGAAGGGTTTTAAAAGAGGGGCTGATTGATGGCTACAAGCCCCTTTTTCTGCCTCCTTCTATACTGGGCTCCCTCTGGGCCCTGAGCCCATTTCCCACATTCGGTTCTTTGATGGCCTCCAGGGCTTGATTTGTGGGCTTGGGCTGGCAGCTGAAAGGTAGCTCTCGACGAAGATGGCTTTTCCTTCTGGAAACAGACACCCCACACTGGCAATTACGCCCCATTTGAATTGATTAAACCCCTCTTTGTTCTACTTAAATCAACACGCTCGCCGTCTCAGCCCATAAAAAGCTCTGGTTTGGGAAACTGTTTGCAAATAGGATGTGTCATCTCCGTGGCTAGCAGGCCATACTTCTGCCTCGGGGTTAATTTCCATCTAAATGTGAATCTTTTGTTCCTCCTCTGCCCGTGCCTGACCTGACTGGGTGCACCCCAGGGAGTTGAATGGCACGGCAGTCCTTTATAATGCAGGTGCACAAGAACCCAGGAAGATGAAAGAGGACGATGTGTTTATTTTAAAGAGAATTACCAACTTCTCTGGCTCTCAGCCCGCTGGATAAAGAGAGGATACACTAGGACTATATAAACACAGTACATATTCGGCGGAAGGCGGGAGGTGAAAGGTGTGCCTGTTTAAAGCAGCGGTGATGCAGCAGCTGAGCATAAGATTCCAACCTGAGTGGGAGGACAGGAACTCAAACTCTCACAAGGCGAAAAGAACTGCTCTGAGATCAAAGTAAGGCTGTGTTCCGAAGGACACTGTTGTAAAAAAACAAAAACTGGCAGGCTGGCATGAACTTTAACTGTTATCCAGGCTTATATAATGTATTTTAAATTATTGTCTGACACATCGTGTATCTCTTGCTGTTTGGTGTATCCTTTAATTACATGTCGGTTTAAGGTTACTTTATTGTCATCAGCAGCTCTGTACACATACGGAGACTGGTGCGCAACAAATAGCAACATACCACATTCAGCAGAGGGCAGGTTACAAAATTCGGTACGCAGTTTTCCTTAGTTTACCAGAATGAAAATATTGCACCATTAATGCATATTATTGCACATGAGCATGATGCTGCACTGGAATCATTTTCCTATTCTTATTCAGTGTTGGACACGTACCATAATTAGTTATAGTTACTAGTTACTTCACACAAATAGGAACGGAGTTAGTAACGGAATTACATCATTAACTAATTACCAGGCAAAGTAACTTGCGTTACTTTTAATAAATCTAATTTAATACGACTATAAAATTAATATAAAACACTGTACACTAATCTACACTATTTTAATGCTGTTGTGGGACAACGTGAGAGACATCTATCAAATTCAACATTTCTGCCGTTCAGCTCAGCGAGGGAAGAGTAGAGCTTATACTTCCAGTTTGCAAAAGCTACCTTTGAACTTGTTGGGCTTGTCGTCGTTGTGACTCCTGGATGTTGGTGCGTGTGTGTGTGTGTGTGTGTGTGTGTGTGAACACCTGCACTACTCTGCCTCAAACAATGGAAATGTATTCAATCTAAGCCAATCATCGCGTTCTCAGTTACACCATGTTTACAGACACACCAATCATCATCACTGGTTCTGTGTCCCGCCCCGGCCCCAAACACACACAGAAACCGCAGTGAGTGAGTGTAGAATTATAACAGTGAGGTCGTTTGGGAGCCTGTGCTAGCAATAAACAGGGTTACAATGCAGTGCAGGTGCTCATTATGAGTGTAAACAGTAAATTTAAAAAGTATAAACATTGTAAACAGTATAGATGGTACAAAGTGGGGATAAATAGTATAAAGTGAGCTGCCTACAGGTGTTATCTTATCAGTCTTTATTTGTTATATTTGTCTAATTTATATCAGCAGAAAAGGCTGCTTTGAAGAGAAAAAGCTATCCTACAATTATTGGACAGATGTTGGTACATCGGGGACTATAAATGCCACATCTGGAGGCTTAGTGGAGAATGGCATCCCATCCATGCCAGCCACAACCTATAAATATAGAGGAACAAACTTACAGCCTGTAACTGAAAACACATGGACAAATAGTGTTTAGGAGAGTTAGTGTGTAGAGAACCTCCGCGGAGCTCCTCGACTATCACAGATTGATTTCCTCCTATGCTGTAATGTCACATTTCTGTCTGAACAAACCTTTGTTACGGGAGAATGAAAACACACTTCACTTTCAGTGTAAGTCAAAGTTAAGAGATTTATTTCCTCTCTGTCAAGTGAACTTTCCATTTCATCATCAGCGGCTGCTTTTACTGGGGACCCCAGACCTTGGCTGTGTTTTAAAGGCTTCGGATGCACCGACTCATTCACGGGATTGCAGCCATCTGTTTCCAGTTACACCACCACAAATAACTGCTATTTGATTTCAGTTTTAAATGGCGAACTTTAGCCCATGTGTTAAGTTTTAGTGCAAGCAATGACATCCTGAACCAGACATTTCAGTTGGGCCTCATTGCAGCGTTGGGGCTTTGAAGGCATTGGAAAAGTAAACAGCCTGAGCTGCTGAGGATTGTGGTGCGGATTCAGCCGAGACTGGGGGACAGAGTTTAGACAAACGTCTTCTGTTCACATTCAAACGCACATATCTGCAAAATCTAGTCACACTTACAGCCACAAAGCTGCTGAATCTCTTTCACGGCAATATGTTCATACACATGGCATGTGTGCCCATAATCCTCACTGAATAAAAAGTGTCTTCAAGTAGCAGTTGGAGAACTGGAGCCTCTGCATTTGGTTATATTCCTCTGTTGTAACCCTGTGGCAATAACCTTTGAATGAACAATCCCTGTTTATCAAGTATATGGATAACCTGTAAACTCTGAGCTGGATACACAGTGAACACACCCCTTCTGAGAGTCTGATAGGTCTCTGAAGGTCCATCCCGCTCTTCTTCTCTCGTCTATTGATATTCATCTAAATTGTCTAGATCCAATAGTGTCAGTAGTGCTGAGTCAGCCAGTTAGATTTGCATATTAAATATAAAAAACACTGTACTATGAGAATACACCTGTATTTGTAACTGTACCTGTTCTCTAAAGGTTTTATTAAAATCTTTTGTACTCATTCAGCAAATTTACTAACTACTTTTACCATGAACTCCCACAGTTGTTTCATGCCTTTATGAATATCTAATAGTTTATAAACATTTTAATTAGGGATGCACCGATTAATCGGTCAGTGATCAGAAACAGCCTATTTTTATTATTCACACATATTGCTGATTTCAAGCCGATCTTTTTTGGGTGGGTTTATTTATTTGTTTTACATTTGATTTATTTAAATTTGTAAAGAAATTTTGTTATGAAAAAAAAAGCTTTATATAAAAGAAATTTTTATTTTTGTTTGTATTTGCTGTATGGTTGCCACTATCATATAAGTAACCAGTAAACAGGGAAAGTAACTACCATGTTACATTAAAAAAGTTGAAACCCAGCAGCTCTAATTTTCTGTGATCTGGGGGAAAAAATCTGTGTCAGAAAAATCGAAATCGGCCGATCACACTTACAAAAAATCGGTAATCAGAATCGGCCAAGAAAATTGCAGTCGGTGCATCCCTAATTTTAATTAGGGGTGTCATGAGATTAAATGAATCTAATTCACTACAAGCTCTGTGATTAATGAATCTAGATTAATCTCACATTTTTTCATTGAAATTTTTTAATGAATTTTGGCATATGAGTGATTAGCATTACAGACGTTCTGTGTCTGTTTTATTTGATAACTGTTTCTGCTCTGTTCTGAATCAGAATCAGAACATTTTATTTAGCCGCGAGGAAATTGCTTAAATGTGCAGTAATGGGCACAGCAATCAAAAATGTGACCTAATGTACCGAGGGAACAAATGTTTCAGCAAGAACAATGATAGAACAATGATAGTCCATCTATAAGGTGCAGTTTAACACAATGTACACACAAACACAGGGGTCAGAAGAGAAACAGACAGAGAAACAGCGTGGAAAATCTCATTGTGGGACTGACTGGCTCTAAGTGGCAGTAATTCTGCACCTAGGCTCAATTTCGGAAATAGGCTTCAGATACAGGGACCACTAAGACCTCAATAATCAAGATGTCATGGGACCTTTAATGCGGAGGTGCTACACTCCTTTTTGAAAAATGGTCCCTTCAGTTAATAACACTGATAATGATGAGAAATAGGCAAATAATATGCATAATCAGAGAAAAAAAATTGTATTCAAAAGAAAAGAGCCCAGATAAATAAATCTTTAGAGGTGCAGTTTATACAGTCAGGTTCTAACACTTAGAAAAGCTACCGTGAAGCAGGACACAGGCTACTTCAGATCATGCCATGCTAACAGCTTGTGGTGATTCTGGACAGTGCTGATATTTCCCAGCTTCAGATTCTTGAGTAATTTGCTTATGTAGTGACTGCAAAGACACAGACACCGACATGCACTCATATGCTCTTGAACTGTGTACTGAAGACACGTGTAGGAGCAAACAAGTACATGTCGAAATAACCAATAATAATCTCTATAAACCAGTGACCTGATAGCACACAAGATAGCACAGATAAACCAGCATCCATTGCAAGATAGCACAGATAAACCAACGTCCAACGCAAAATAACACAGATAAACTAGTGACCAAAACATGATAACACATATAAACTAGTGTCCAATGCAAGATAACACAGATAAGCCAGTGTCCAACGCAAGATAACACAGATAAGCCAGTGTCCAACGCAAGTTAACACAGATAAACCAGTGTCCAATGCAAGTTAACACAGATAAACCAGTGTTCAATGCAAGTTAACACAGATAAGCCAGTGTCCAAAACAAGATAACACAGATAAACCAGTGTCCAAATCAAGATAACACAGATAAACCAGTGTCCAACGCAAGATCACACAGATACGCCAGTGTCCAAAACAAGATAACACAGATAA
>JBBPDH010230067.1:0-12289 GCA_037974565.1 Clupeocharax schoutedeni | reverse complement strand
AGCACTTCATGGTAGCTGTGGTTCTACCATAGTTTTCATATACATATACCACTTCATAGTTACCCAAAAAACCATGATCATTTAATCATAGTAACCATGGTTAATTTTCGTAAGGGAGGGACTCACCGTGGGTGGGGGGCTACATACCGCAGACCTTAAATCGGTGAACTGGCTATTTAGAAGACACCTCTGAATACTTTCGGACCTGTAGTGCACCTAGCTTGGCTGGATTGCTCAAACTAAACCCTTCCACGCACATTGCACACACTTCCACACTTATATGTGCATGTTTGACCCATCACCACAACCGTATACATGCCCTTAAATGAGCTACACAACCTCCTCAAACACCAAAACAAGAGAAGCACACATCCAAGCTCATATTTGCCAGCTCATCTGTGAGCCTTTGTAAACAGCTTCATAAATATAGATTGGGTCCTGCAAGCCTGCAGTGATGTAAACACAGAGGAAAGAGGTGCATTGCGCTCTTTTCTCACCCTCACCTCACCCATGAAATATGAGAAAACAAGGACCAAAACAGCCTCCCTCATTATGACTGCCTAATCAGCAACATATCTCCCGATTCCTGCAGTGAAGCCTTCCTGAAGATTAATTGGGAGTCCAAAGAGACGATCAGGCTGCGTTCTTTCAGACACTCGAGAAGAAAGCCTTTGCTTGTGGAAGGAATCAGAGAGAAATTAAAGGGTAAATTTTCCAACACCAGCTGTTTGCCCTCGCAAATATTCATTAAAGGGATACACGCTTCTGTGTAGCTGACGATCGCGACAGCAAGCCGCAATCCGGAGGGAGAGGCAAAAAGTGATTTGCGAAGGACTGTAATGGGGGTGTAATTGAAAGGCCGTGATTAGCATATTTCCCAGCATTATCGTACATCCTCCAATTAAGCAACCGTTTGATTCCTGATCTCTTATTCACTTGGAGATATGAGTGACATACATTCGGCTGAATTGTCCAACTTAACCTGCCAATTACCTTTGATTGGCGTTTGACTGTGGAGAGGGGTGATTACAACCAAATTATGAAATTTCTCAATGATTAAAACTGCATTAACCTTTAAACTGACTGTGATGTGCAGAGATAAATGCCGAAGAATGAAATGGATATTGTTCTCCTGAAAACCTTGGATGTTTTCATGTTAAGAAATGAAAAAAAAAAGGTTTTTTTACTTAAAACAACACTGTATGCATAATAATAACAACGTTTACACACAAAATATAGTAATTCATACACTATATGGACAAAAGTATTGGGACACACCTCTTAATTCAGGGTTTGGGCTAGGTCCCTTACTTCCAGTGAAGGGCAATCTTAATGCTTCAGCATACCAAGACATTTTGGATGCCATGCTTCCAACTTCGTAGACACACTTTGAGGAGGAACCATTTCTATTCCAGTATGACTGTGTCTCAGTGCACACACTTTACACTTCACACTCTACTTTACACAAAGCAAGGTCCATAAAGACATGGTTGGATTCTGCATAAAGCTGCAAGGAATGACCAGCTACATATTAAAGTCCATATATTTGAATGCAATGCAAGTCCCTTTTAGCATAATGGGCAGGTGTACCAATACTTTTGTCCATGTAGTGTCTCTTCTACTTACAAACAGTGTAAAATAATCCAATTCTATTGGCAATGTTTTTCTGTGTGTGTAATTGAATGACCACTACCTGCTCAGCCAATCATCCCATCATTCTACAGTCATGTGCAACTGACAGAGAGGGTAAAACTGCTCCCCTGCACCCTGTTGTGCATGCATGTAATTCTTATCTGTGGTATCTCACATGCTCGTGGTCTCTCTATACTGTGCCTTGCAAGAACAATTGCAACTCTTCACTACTGCAAGTGATCACACCTCTCAGTCCATTCCTTTAACTGAGACAGCAAATGAGAGCATCTGTCTCAGTTACCGACACAATCTGGGGCCATCTGAGCTGTTGTTTTCTTAACGGCGGAGCAGGATGGGCAAAGCACACCTATCGCCATTTCTAGCCACTGCAGGCTAGGGGAACTCATTTCACTTTGATGAGAGGAGCCTAGACAGATCTTTAGAGGTGCACAGAGACAGTTTATACAGTCAGATTCTAAAACTAAGAAATGCTATAATGAAGCAGAGTGTTCTGACGATTTACGCTGCCTTGTCGAAAACTGCTACTGTAGCACAAATCGACAGCAGAGTCTATCAGTTTATTCTACCCTGTGAAAAAATGCTCCCTTGAAGTTAATACAGCTGCCAGTGTCCCGAGACCGGGGTAACGTCACGTGGTGTGATTAATCTGTCTTAATTTTTCTGTGATTAACTGATTGAATTTAACACATAGTTTCCTTGTCATTATAATGGCAGCTGGTGGCCTAATTGTTAAGGAGTTGCCCCTGTGATCAGAAGTCTGTGGGTTTGAATCCCAGGACTGCCAGTGGTACCACTGAGATTCCTTTGAGCAAAGTACTATCCCCACACACTGCTCCCCAGACGCTACTCACTGCTTCACTTGGTGAACAGGTTAAATGCAGAGAAAGAATTTCACACTGTGTGCTCTGGTGTGTTCATACGTGACGATAAGGTGCTGCTTTACTTTTAAAAATAGCTTAAAATACATGTATTTTAAAATAGCGAGGTTACTAATTAGAAGGTTCGTCTGCACATTTTAGGACATGTAAGTGTCTGCAAATGAAAGAAATTGGTCACCTGCTTTGCACTCGCATGCAGCATACAGGTAGTTATTGGTGCGGAGGAGCTTGCACTGGCCATAAGTTCCGCAGTCATTGATGCATGGGGTAAGGTACGAGCGAAGATACACCTCTGCTGTTATATTGGTGCACACCTCAAACCTGCAATAAAAAACAATATGGATGTCAAAACTCTAAAACATTTGCTCACTATAAGAAATAAATGTGCCAGTAAGGGTCTTTGGAGCGATGCCATATTAGAACCACTTCTTTCAGTGGATTTCCTTTTA
Organism: Clupeocharax schoutedeni; assembly: GCA_037974565.1. Taxonomy (NCBI): domain Eukaryota; kingdom Metazoa; phylum Chordata; class Actinopteri; order Characiformes; family Alestidae; genus Clupeocharax; species Clupeocharax schoutedeni. The sequence continues at coordinate 9,309 of JBBPDH010230067.1, read as the reverse complement.
AAGCCTCACTTTTAAAATTATTGAAAGATTCTTTAGGGTGTAGGTTTTAAAATCCTTTTCAGTCAGAAAATGCTTTCCAGTCAGGTGAAAGTTCCATGGACACCCACAAGCCATGTCTCCAAAACATTAGGCAACTATACAGCCATGCAAAATTGTTTGTTGTTGTAAATGACCTAGAATAACAGATCTTCAGGTATTTAATAGTGGTGGGCAATATGATATTTTGATTCAACCTCATCATAATGTGCTTTTGGGAGTATCATAATCAGTGCAGCTGAACTGAATCCACTAAATCATTAAAAAAATCTTGTGACATTATATTTTTGCCCACCCTCTAATTCAAGTGTCAGGTAGGAGTAACAGGACATAATGTGTCCCCTCCCTTTTTTAAAAATGACAAATAAAATAAGGACCCCTGACTATGTGACACAGTCCTCTGGGAGTCTTTTGAAAACCATGGCTTTAAAAAGTCAGAGTGTTTTCTCTGTGTAAAACAGAACACAAACTCCTTCTCAACCTTCTTCTGACTTTGAAAGAAGTGCATATTCAAATATGGAGTCTGAAAAAGCTAGCGTGGAGGAACAATCATACGCATTCATAAATTGGAGCTCAGAAGCTGAAACATGTCTGTGGAAACCACGTAATCACAAAACAAGATAAAACTAAAATGCGACCTCAGATTTAACACTTCACATCTTCTGAGACAAGTAGATATGGGGCTGTATATACTGTTGTGAGATCTAAATAGCTTCTGTTGTCCATTTTAAATAAAGATCTCAACCTTAACTTGAACTCTCCAGCTCACTGTCTAATTTGTGATAATGTTTTGAAAGGGCTTTATTGTTTGATTCAAACTAACTAGACCTTCTCTAACTAGAAACTTCTCTGAGAATCAAACACAGCTCGAGAGTATATATCATGCATCAGCTGAAAAAGATAAAGACAGATACATTGATGCTCCTCACATTTCAATGAAAGCTTCACATTGCCTAACATGAAAGCAATGCGTCGGACAAAAATCTTATTTAAGTTTCATCTTGAAATGTCAATATGTATTTGCTCTTCTCTTAACTCTGCCTCTTTAAGTTTTGCACTGGAACTACAAGGCTAATGTAATGTTATACTTTACATGATGTTATCTATTAACATCATGCAAGCTGTAGGCCTAGATCACACACTTGGCTTAAACTGCATATAACTGCATCATGGGAATTTTAACACTATTCTACATAAAAATGGTCGATGTAAACATTGTTTCAAAATATGCCATTCATTACACAGACCAGACAGTCCACATATGGAAACTAAGCTCCAAAATAGCCTGTTTGGACTTCAGTGGTTCTGTGATGTCATGAAAACCAATATCTGCCTACTCAGTCAGTTTAGTCGTACCTATTCACACTGAATTTTATATATATTTATAGCTTGTTCATGTAAAATGAAGTTCATGTAAAATGGAATAACTTTTTTTGTACTTAACACCACAGAGACACCACAGAAACTGTGTATTTAAACATTTAGGGCATTGCCCTTTAACAACTTAACATGGTCTGAGTTGTAAGATTCATTACTTTCTTATCTACATTAAAGTCTTAAATATAGTGAAAAACTAAAGCAGACATATTTTAGAAATATATAGAATTCTTAAAAAATCTAGATCTGTAAAACTCACCCGCGCTCTGTGGAACATAGCGATCGGAGGCTAAGGTACCAGGTTCCAGTCTGGGGATACGGGATACGCAGCTTGGTGATGTTCGCGGTAGTGTTAACAGAGAGAATAAACCCCGAAACTGCTTCTAGAAAAAGTGTTTAAAAGGGAGATGAATAGGAAACAAAAGAGAAACATGCTTCTTTCTGCTACAGCTATAACCTTGCACAGTTGAACTTGGTGGAAGACAATTGCAAATGGAGCTACTGCTATTATTTTTATAGGATGGCAGGATCACACCTGGCAAGCTTTTGGAAATGAATTCTCAAAAAGCTCTTGCTTTCTTGCTTTTTCATTTTGAATTTTGGCAGCCTTTGTACATTGTTGTACACATAAAAACGCAAACACAAATACATGTTTGAATCTGAATCATGCGCACTCACAGGGGAAATGGAATTAGAAATACAAGATTGAATTAGCATTTCCTAACTAGCATTTGAATAAGAATGGCATCTGGTTTATGCTGTACAAAAGGCAAGAATGTGACAGAGTAAAAGAATTACAATCCCTGTAAAGAATAATAGCTGGAAAAGGTTCTTGGCTCGGACATGGTGTTTTAGGAAATTACTTTTCTGGTATAGAAGCTTTACTTTAGGTGGAGGTTCTGATCAGTGAACAGAAATAATTCTATAGCTTCTTTTAGCAGAGAAGGCAACTTAAGGAATGTTCAGATATGTTTGATAATTTAATTTTTTTAATAATTGTCTGATCAGATCACCTAGGCACTACTGACTGTGTGGGAAATGCTGTGACTCTGTATTGAGCTGCTAGTGAGCAAGGTGGGCGAACAGGGAGGGGTAAGAATCCTCTGTAGTGAAAACAATTCATACTTCGCCAAATAGATGAGTAAAAAGCACCAGCAAAAATGCTGCTTTGTTGTTCATAAAAATAGTGTGCAGCACATAGACACAATAAAAATAAAACATAGACACAATAAATTTCTTACATTAATGTTGACTTTCTCCCACAAAGAAGAAAACACCCTTTGTTTCCAGTTTTGTAAATCAAACGTATTTCTGTCACATAAATACATTCCACCAATGTTAAATGAAAAAAAATGCACAGCTGAGGGACCTAAAAACAGTTGAGAAGACAGTTGAGTAGAAATTGCATTACTTCTATTTCTATTGTCTTAAAGGGGCCCAATAGTGATCGGGGTGATCGATTATACACAGGACACTTGACTGAAGCTCTATGAATGTCATGCAACCCAAATGTATAAGATAAAAAATATAATAAAACCATCTGAAGAGGAACAGATGGTTTTTCTAGGGCCTCACTGTACAGAACAGATTTTTTCTACCTTCAGCTGGACATTTTAAGCAAGGATTGAGAACCACAAGTGGATGTCACGTTTTAAGCTTTAGAGGCAACTCGTTTATAAACCATCCAACATTTCCCACCCACAATATAACTCCATAGCATTCTATGCCTACAAATAACATGATCTTCTTTCTCCATGTGCAGCCTCTTTCATATGTCTTACCTTGCTTACCGATCCTATTATTGTGAATGGGGCCAGCTGGCGTCCCGTATTTACTCCTCTCCAAAGGTGGTCCACCGAACACACTAAAGCATCTCCATTTCCTCCTTAAAAAGGCCCCCCATGTGCTCTTCTACCTTGCCATTTTGAATGGTCTTATTGAACGCTACTGTGAGGGAGTTTGAAAACAATTTAGCGAGTCTTACTGGCGCTTTACCAAGCCCCACAACAACACTGAGTCATCTCTCAGCAGCTGTTTTCTTCTTCCACATGAGGAGGACAATAGGGGGCTGTAGCCACTAACCATGCAGGATTTAAGACAGCTCTGGTGGGCTGAATCTTAAGCTTCTCCTACCAGATTCGCATTTGACGGAGGAGTTGTCTCGAAGAGCCAGCGGCATCCCATGGTTCAGGCAGCCAAACACGGTCATGTTCTCCCCTTTCGCCGAAGACTGTGGAAACGAATGAAACAACAATAGGACTGTTATAGAGCAGCTATGTCTAAATGAGTCCTTTACTTACACATAGGGTTCCTTGTTCTCAGCTTGACCAAAGCAGAAAAAACATGTATGAAAGCTTTAAATCATGCTCATGTTCTTTAAACTTTGAAAAGGGCCTTCATACCTGCACATCTCATCTCATTTAATAAAAGGGCTTTTTATAGAACCATCCATTAAAGGGAAAATCAATTTTTTTAATGCATTGTCACATGATCATTTTTCTTTCCCCTTTAGAAGTGTACCTTATTCTCTTATCTAGCATTGTATATTAAGCACAGCATGTGGGCTGCAAGAACTTTCAAGATCTATCTAGATTTAAAGACGTGTAAAATAAGATATAAAAGAGGAACCTCAGGAAGTGCAGATAAACAAGTACAGTTCAGTAATGTGCCAGAAGGAGAGAATAACAATATTAGGCCATGCACAAGTTCATATAATAAACCAAAAAGCAAACAGCAAGAGAATATGAGAATTATAGCATGATTAGTGGTGAACCCTTAGGGCCTTTTTGTTCTTCAGAGGAAGATGATTTCTGAGAATTAAAAAATATTTATGCAAATTTTAGCTAATTTTCCTTTGATTTAATCATCATGCTTTTGCATCCAGCTCTGTAGGTTTTCCAGTATTACTGTTATATCTATGTTAAGTATTAAAAACAAAATCTTGAAACTCCAATCAGATTTTTTATTTCTCTGAGGTACGTCTGAGGTATTTGGCAAATGTCTTAAAATAGTATTTAAAATGGTTTAGAATATTTATAAATACGCTTAATAAAACTCAAAAGAATAAATACAAATATAATTATACTAAATATATATGGAAATAATGATTTTACATACATTATACTGTCATGTCTGTGGGGGTTAGCCCTCAGCCTTGAGCTACCTCGGGGCATGGACCAGAACGGAGACCAGGGATCCATGCTATGGTTAAGTTTATTTACAAACAGAAAACAAGGAAACAAAACCTGGCACTGGGGCCGCAAGAAACAGGAACAGGATAACTCGGCGTCAGGATACAGACAGAGCATAAGTAAGGTGCGAATGAGGTGATGGACAGATAAGGAGTGATACACAAAACAGAACTTAAATACTGGGCGACATCAGTGCACGAACACAAAGCAGGTGACAACCAAAAACACGTGATACATGAACAGAACAGAAAGTCAAAATAAACGCCCCAAAATCATGAACAAAAACAGAACCAAAAACAACAGAAAAGCAGTGGCCAGCTCAGAAAATATGTAATGCTTTTTTACAAACACAAAAAAAATTATACATTTTCCTGCAAGCAGAAACACACTTCAAACTTAAAGGAAAAGGGCTTTAAATGGGCATAGACCTTTGCACAGTACAGGCTCGCTTGGCCTTTAGGAGATGCTGGCCGTCTAGAAGTCCTTGTTTGTTTGTGTGTGTGTGTGTGTGTGTGTGTGTGTGTGTAGTCTAATCAGGTTTAAGTTAAATGACGCAAAGCAGATGTTAACATGTTACAAGCTTCACAAATATATGGAATGTCTATTACAAGATTAAAGTTTATCCATGTTTAGAAATCCTGAAATATGTTAATGTGCTAACATACCATTATCATATAAGTACATGGACAGAAAAAAAAAAAAAAATTTCTTTATTTGACCAAGTTTTCACTTGCATTGTCCAATCCCAAGTTAAAGCCAAAGCCATATTCCACTGCAAATGATACAGTGCTCAGAGAAAAGCAAGGCTCTCAAACAACTTAGAAGCTGCTAGAGGTTCTGCAAAACAGAGTAAGGTAGCTTAATCCATCAACAATAAAAAAAAACATATGAAATGTTTGGTGAGACTTCAAGACAGAGACAGACAGTTCTGGCACACGTCTTTGGATCTTGTGGATTTCTTTATTGTTTGAACAAATCTGTTGAATCTCACTTGCACACTTGCTCATCTTTTGTTGTGCTGCTTCTGGTGTCGGCCAGAAGAGGATCGGATCCCCCTTTGGGTCTTATTTCTTCCTTATGCTCTTTTTTCAGGGTTTTAGTAAGAGAGGATTTTGATGTGTCTAACCAGTCTGCGATTTCAGTGTGCGATTTTGCGCAGTAATTGAAGACAATTTGATGCTGGCAGAGCTGTCGGAGAAGTTTGGGGTTATTGAGGGTTATAAAAAAGGGTTTTGCAGAAGCATGTCTTAGCTCTGCCCTCAGAATGTCTCCAGAAATCTGAAAATAAAGCTGTTCACCCCCCTATCTCCCTCACAGCACATGAATAATAGAAAGAGCTCATACGAAAAGAATCCAGGACACGAAGCAAATTAACTAGTCTAGTCAGAAAGAGAGGGAGAGAGAGAGAGGGGGAGACAGAGAGAGAGAGAGAGAGAGAGAAAGTGTATGAGACAGAAAGGTTAAGTGTGTGAGAGAGTGAGAAAGAGTGTGCTGGAAAACGTGGAGAAGGTTTGAGAGAGATGCATGAGTGTGAGACTGCATGAAAGGGTGTGTTTGGACGCATGTGTAATTGAGTGTGTATGAGTATGCATAAGAAGGAGATAATGTGTGTGTGTGTGTGTGTGTGTGTGTGTGTGTGTGTGGTGTGTGTGTGTGTGTGTGTGCTTCAGAAATAGAGAAGGAGAGAGAATGTATATATGTGCTGGTAGGGGGAGGGAGATTGAGAGAGAGCGAGGGAGAGAGAGAGAGAGATTGTACGGTTATGTATGTTTCTTTTCCGGAGTACTGACACTTTTCCATGGTGAAGAAGCCTGTGTCTAACAAGCAACAGTGAAACTGTCTGAGGTTTAACTTCTGGTCTGGTGACCCTTGGCCCTTATTTTAGAAGGAGGTACCAGCCTAAGTGCAACTCAAGAACACCTTAGCACTGGAGTTGGTGGAAGATCCAGTAAACTGTATGGCAGACCACACATCAGTCTGTCCATGTTGAAAGAAATAAGCCACAACCATCCACCTGTTGCTGTCATGGTAACAAGAGCCCCTCCTTGGACAGAAGCACAAATTCAAAACATCCTGGATGCAACCACACTCCAAACACTGGTATCTGATTGATTATTTCTTTGTCTGAGCCAGAAAACATGTACACTATGTGAACAAAACTATTGGGATGCCTGACCAAAAGTTTGAACTGCATTCAAATATGGAGTTGATCCCCCTTTGCAGCTGTAACAGCTTCCGCTCTTCTTGGAAGGGTTTTCCACAAGATTTTGAGTTTCTGTGGGAATTTGTTCCCATTGGATGGGAAGGCCTGGCTTGCAATTTCTGTTCCAGTTCATCCCAAAGGTGTTGGATGGAGGCTTTGTGCGGTCAGTCAAGTTCTTCCACACTGAACTCATCCAAAGATGTCTTTATGGAGTTTGCTTTGTGCACTGGGACACAGTCCTGCTGGAATAGAAAAGGTTCTTCCCCAAACTGTGTCCACAAAGTTGGAAGCATTACAATGTCCGGGATGCCTTGTTATGCTGAGGTATTCACTTGAAGTACAGGGCCGTCTCAATACTTTTGTCCATATAGTGTTCCTCTAAGGAGGGCAATGGCCAGTGTCTGATGAAGGAAGGCAAGGGTCCTCATCGTGAAGATCAAGGAAAAGGAGGTGAGACGTCAGAGATGAATTTATTGTCATATTTTTAACATGTAAGACAGCACAGAGTGTGTAATCTACAGGGACATCTCACTATTGGACTATAACATAGTGCAGTCTTGCCCACTGTGTTACATAGTGTACATTGAGTCCTGGCCTGCTTACAGCAGGCATAAAAGTGTCCTTTGTTCCTAACGCCACAGATGCATGTGAAAAATTCTGAAGAATTCTGACATAAACAGGTTCTCTGTTAAACTAAATACTGACAGACTGGCTTCTGGAGGTCAGTAAAAGCATTTCAAGGACAACGTCAGGAACAGCCAAAAGAAAGGCCTATTCTATAAAGATGATCTTTGAAAGGGTGCCAGAGGCAAACAGCAGCAAATAAAGAGGAGGTTCATCTGCAAAAAGGCTCTTGCACATCCCACTTCACATCAATGCCCACACTCCAAGAAAGTTTGTGGTTCCAAGATTGGCTTCTTCAGTCATTTAAAGACCCACAATAAGGACAGGCCAGTAGTGCCATCATACTCAACGTCAAGTGATCAGAGGGGATGTGTGTGTGTGTGTGTGTGTGTGTGTGTGTGTGTATGAAAGAGAGAGAGAGAGAGAGACAGAGACAGAGAGACAGAGACTGAGAGAGAGAGGGGGAAAGAGAGAGTGAGAGAGGGTACCTTTTGTTTAATCATAATTATTACTGAGATGCTTGGGGCCACTATGCACTCTGGGTAACGTAGTCTAATACCTGCTTGATTGAACTTGCTGATCAGCACACATTGTCATTTAACAAAAATTTCTAACTTATGGGTAAAATATTGGTGAAACATGTTCTAAACCTAGATTCAGTACTACATTTGTGGCTGTAAGTAGAAAGGCAGATCGTTTATTATGACCTGGGCTTGATGAAAAGTTATTATATTTACAGTCTAATTTTTTAACTGTAAAGTGTCCGTTTGTCATTTGTGAACACAGAACAGCACACAATGTCAACAGCATGAAATTTGTCTCTGCATTTAGCCCATTCGCCAAGTGAAGCAGTGGGCAGGCGGAACACTGCATCCGCTACCCCACTCAAGGGAACCTTAATAGTGCCACTAGAAGTCCTGGTATTCAAACCCATAACCTACTGATCACAGGGACAACTCCCTAACCACTAGGCTACCAGCTGCCCCACTTTGCAAAAAACATCCTTTACCTTTTTGCTAGGTTTAGTCACTTTCTGAGACAGGATGGAAAAAAGTAATACTCTACTTATATAGTAAAGGAAGAAGATGTAGAGAAGTAAGTTATGCTTTTAGACCATAATGTTATGCTCTTAGAACACTGTAGTGCTTTTTGTAGTGGAATTACCTACAGCTTATTGAAAATGCAGCAACCACATAACAGAAACAATATGGAGTTTATTAAAGGCCTCTTTAGACTAAACTCACGCATTTCGTTCATTTATAATGGACTCTTCTGAATTGAATTCCTCCACTGACTTTAAAAGCTCTTAAAAGCTTAATGCATTCCTACATCTCCTGTCTGATGGATTAAAGACCAAAGTGAGCTTTAAAATAATCAAGCACTGAATACTTTATTAGTAACACCGCCCTTGTATCTAATACCTTGTATTATACATTTTATCAACTCCACTTATCATATGGGTGCACTTTACAGTTACAGACTGTAGTTTATCATTTTCTCTGCATCATTCATCCGCCCCCTTTAGGAGCAGCACAGGTATTAGTGGTAGTGGATCAATAGTGGCATTAACATGGTAGTGGCAAATTAGTGTGTGTGTGTGTGTGTGTGTGTGTGTAATGTGTCGTTTTTGTCATACATGAACACACATTTCTTGCTCTTTTTGCACCATATTTTTTTATAGATCATATGTATAATTGTATCTGGTAGTATTAGTTTTTTTTTTTTTTATCGCACCTTCCCTATTTAATGTTACATGTCCGTATTCTTAAAATTGCACCTTTTCTGTATATATTTTTTGTATTTAATGTTACATGTGTGCACTGGGGTTTGAGAGTAACGTAATTTCAATTCTCTGTATGTCTGGTACGTATGGCAGAT
>JBBPDH010230058.1:0-12289 GCA_037974565.1 Clupeocharax schoutedeni | reverse complement strand
TCTATTTGTAAAGTGCGTATCTGGGCTCAGTGATATCTTGTATGAAATGTTTGGATATATAATTTAAAAATAGTAGAGTAATTACTATATATTTAGGGTGGCTTGGGATCATTTTGAGGGGGCGGGGCTTCAGACATTCAGCAGAATATAAATAAGCCATTTTAATCTAGATTAATCTAGATAAATTCCAAGATTACAGTGAGATTAATCTAGATTAAAAAAAAAAAAATCTATTCCCACCACTAATACATAAAAACTGGTACACATTGGAATGCCCTCAGTTGTTTGGTAGCAGTAATGTTTAACATTAGAGTCATTTTAATGGTGTAACAAAGAATTCACATTGATTCTACCAGGTCCTTCCCTGCCGTCACAGCATTAGAGAGTCAAAATGGATAGATATTTAACAGGTACACAAAGATAAACAGATGGTGATTCTGAGAGAAATGAGAGAAAGTGCCGATAACAGGGAAAAAATAAGCCAAAAAAGGAAATATGACCGAGAATTTCATGCTCCAGGCTTCACAGAGAAACCAAAATGGATTTTATGTTTGAAAACTCAGTTTTCAGACAGTTGGAGATGTTGCACATCAGTAACTCACTCGAGTTATTTTAAAGAATATGGTTGTGTGCTTTGTAAAATCTGAATCAGTAGACAAGCAATGCACTAATGACATCATACAAATGGCATCATTAAACCACTAGCTATAACTGCAACTTCTGGGAGTTCCTGAAGTCCAGTCAGGGTCCTGATGCTGCAGGAAGGATGCTGCTGGATGAGCTGTATTGGGATGAGCTTGGGCAGTGATCTCCGAAGCCCCGGAGGACTGGCTGAGTTACGAAAAGCACTTTCTCGGAGTTGCTGACAAACCAATAGTAATTTGCCTGAGTCCTCGGTTGCATTGTGATCGCAGCACAGATCAATTGCGAGGCTCACACTTAAGAAGTTTTTGAGAACTTCGTTCAGTCTCTGTAGTTTCTGCAGATCAAAATCCAATTTTGTTTTACAAAGTCACTGTTATTTATGTGTGTGTGTGTGTGTGTGTGTGTGTGTGTATATATATAAAATTAATATTTATTAGGGCTGTAAAGCGATTCATTAAAATTAACTAGTTAATTGCAAATTAATGGAAAAAATTAATCGCGATTAATCGCAATTCTATGTCGAACCAAACTAATTCCACAGGTCAAAATCATCCTGTGTTTCTGTGGGTTCTGTAGTGTTTTTCATGCTGATTTCAGATCTGTGTTTAGTTTTTCCTGCAGGTACAGTGTTTGTGATTAAGCTAGTTCTATACTGTATGAGAGATCCAGGGGGATCAACTAGAGTTACACAGGATTGCGAACATGACCTAGAAAGAGTAAAAAGCTTGGAAGAAGATGCAGGAAAAGAAAGCCAAAGAACTCAAATGGGAACAGAAGGCAGAAGCGAAGAGGATGAAGAAGAAGTGGAAGGCCATGAAACATAATGTGAGCCAGAAGGACTCAAGAGAACTTCTGGAGTAGGGTGTGGAGAAGTCTCTGCTGTGCTTGAAGCTCCAGAGCTCGGCGCACCAGAGTTTCGCTGCACCAGAGGTCGGTGCACCAGAGGTCAGACGCCAGAGCTTGCCGCACCCAAGAGGCTGCCTGCGTCCAAGAGGGTGCCTGTGCCAGAGCCTGTCCGCGCCCTAGAGGTTGCACTCGCCCAAGGGGTCACTGCGCCCAAGACCTTGCCCTCACCTAAGAGGCTGTCTGCGCCCAAGAGGTTGCCCTCACCCAGGAAGTTCCCCAAGAGGCCGCTTGCGCCCAAGTGGTCGCCAAGCCCAAGAGGTTGCCCTTGCCCAAGAGGTTGCCCAAGAGGCCTTCCGCACACAAGAGGTTGTGCTGAGTCGCCACTTCTGCAGCCAGCACCACCCAGCACTCTTGAGAGACTCTAAGAAGGGGGGGCTGTGAGGTTTCTCTCTTGACGAGACCCAGTGCTCAGTCAGCAGTTATTAAATAAAAGTGACATTGAAAGTCTGTGATGTTGGTTATTCATTCACTAAAATACTTTTAAAATATTTTTACAGCAAAATTGTGATTAATTTGAGAACTTAATTAGATCAATTTTTTTTCATGTGTCACACCTAATAAATAGAGTAAACCCCTGAATTTGTGGTTCAGAATTCAGTCATTTCTGGACTTTTAGCTTGGAACCGATCTAATGTTCATGTAAACCTTCAGAAACCACAAATATCTGGTGCTTTTTTTTTTTTTTGGCTTTTTCATGCCAATATGTCATTCTTGCATTTTATTTAGTGCTAAATAATTAAGTTCATATAATTGTAACATTAAATATATGTTATTCAGCTACATTTCCATATGAAATATAACTGTGTAAATATAAGTACTGTTGAGAGAACTGTGGCAGAAAGCGCGTCTTGGGACGGTGAAGTGCCGCTGTACTCAGAGAGAGGAGGTTTGGAAGTAGCCAATCCGAGAGCCTTATTTATTTATCCTTGCTGCTGATTGGCTGCAGCCCTGTGACGCAGCTGCAGTTCAACATCATAACAGTTTCTCTGAGTGTTTCTCTGGTTTTCGTTTTGTTCTACTTAAAGCCCTGCATTTTTGTTCATGTAAATTAAATGAATTTATTCCTGTATTTACCTGCTTATACCAAAGAAAATGCGCTGCATGAATTACAATCCAGGAGTAACATCGCTATTTACATTCAAACACCTCAGGATTTCAGTGTGAATTCTACAGCAGGGCTATTCAACTTTAATAGCCAGTGGACCGGATAGGAAAACGCTGTCTGGTGACCGTTAGTCGTTTGAGTAGATACATCATCGAGCTAAAACTACAAAGATTGCCCCCTCGCTGTGTGTGTGTGTGTGTGTGTGAGCGGATTCTCTTTCGTTACTGCCAGCTCTGCTCTGCTTTTCTTTAACGTCTATTTTCTGACAAGCCCCGCCTCTTTCGGCTGCGACTGGCAAATAATATGCTACTTCTGTGCTCGGATTGGCAAATTTTTTACAACACAGCAGATAACAGATCTTGGAGAAGGCAGCGACGGACTACCAGCCAATCATGATCCAAAACCCATGATCCAAAATTTTATTAAATCACAAGAATCACACACTGATTTACTGGCCATAAAACCTTTCATCGAACCCGGCACGTGGGCTGCTAGTTGAATAGGCCTGCTGTACAGTACAGATACGGGTTTACCTTTACACATTCTTATCAAAGTGCTTCTTTTCAAAGACTTTGAAAATAAACCCTTAAAGAAAATGTACTTTGATCTACTGGCAGGCTGTTCCAGAGGCCCATAGACACAAAAAGCCCATCCCTGTATTTTTTTGGTCCACTTTAGGAATAATTCGTGTCGGAGGACCTGAGTGACCTGGAGAGTGTGTACTTTGAGAACATGTCTGCAATGTATTCAGGTAAAAACCAGTAGAAGGACCTTAAAATCTATTCTGAAGCTCACAGGCAGCCAGCGAAGAGACTTAAGGACAGAGGGCTCTTATCTGCTCTGGATCATAACTTGTGCTGCAGCAGTTTGAACGATCTACAGTTTATTTAGGGTTTTCTGAGTACGACCGGTATAGATTACATTCCAGTAATTCAGTCTACTGGTAATAAAGGCATGCATAAGCTTCTCAGTGTCTGCCCTGGAGAGAAATGGCTGTACTTTAACAATATTTCTGAGGTGATGAAAAGTGTTCTTAGTAGGGCAGGACACAGTAATGTGTTATTATCGCGTTAACGCTTTGTTTACTTAACGCCAACAATTATTTTATTTCGCATTTATGCAGTTTTTTTTTTTATTATTATTTTGAAAGTTTTTTGCTTTTTCTGTGCTGGACCACCTCCCCACACTCTAACAGGGACTCTCTACTGAACACAGACTGTTTCTGCTGCTCCTGATAAGAGAAAAATGCTTCTGCTGGAACCTGTTCAGAGAACAGATTTATGGATGCGAACCTGCTGTTGCCCGAAAGGAGCCTGTTATAACGTTATGATCGGAGCTCTGGCCCTGAGGGGAACTTCTTGTTCTAAAATAAACCAGATAAAACCTGAACGCCCTGCAGTGGTGAATAGCTTTGGTTTAATATTTGGTTAATTACATTAATGTTTAAGTTGAGATTTACAGGAATATTTGAACTATAACCGTGTTACTGTGTTAAAGGGAACACTGCTGTTCCTTATTTCTTTAATATGTTTGGAAACCAACAGTTATTTCACTTTTGTTCATGTAGCAGTACTTTAATGTTTGTATAATAATGAGATCAAACATGATTCGTTGTGATTAATCGCAGAAAATTGTGCAAAATTAACATTTTAATCGCCGCCCAGCATTAAATCTTAGTAATATCATTTATGTGGGATTAAAAGTATAGACCTAGATCTGTTTATTTGGATAGGTCAGACTTATCTGACATGAACTGAAAGCTTTCCTCTGGTTCGATTAGTTTTGAGGTCCTTATGCGTACATGTGGTTTGTGCTTTCAGGTCTGTGCGTACGACAGAGTGGGGCTGGGCTTCAGCAGCAGAGTGATGGAGAACGAGACGACAGGCTTGGAGAAAGTGTGGAGATCATCCACCACTGGCAGGTACTCGGAGCATGATGGCATAATTCCCTCACCTACTCTTCGTTTTCCCTTCGTTTTCTCCTCCCGTTAAGTGAAAAGTTAAAGAGACCATACTGATATACTTGAACACACCACGGCACACAATGTGAACAGCATGAACTTCAACCTCTGCATTCAACACATTCAACACATGTAACACATTCACCAAGTGAAGCAGCTGCCCCATTATTATTTGTTATTGGAACCTAAAACTGCAGAAAGTGTAGTCAAGGTAAGTACGATCTGGTAGTACAACTGAATGAACGTAATATTAACAGACATTAACTGTAATGGAGTACTAAACGTAATAAATATTTTTAGGTTTAATAACCAAACGGCCTAAAACGGTCATTTTCAGGCTATGCTAAAGAATTCATGTAAGTAGCATCACGAATAAAAAATTGTATTATAATGACACAAATATGTGTCAAAATGTAACTGTGCCACAAATGAACTTAAAAAAATAAGGGAAAAAGGAGTAGAAAATAACAAAATATATATAAAGAAATGAACCGTTTTCTTGGTTTGGTGGTGTGCAATGGTAGAAGTCCCTTTGCAAAGAACAACATGTGTAGTCATAGTCAATAAGTTATAGTTAAGCAATATTATTTTATGACGATCCTCTACTGGTAACACACTGCAATATATATTTGGATCTATGTTTTAGTGCACCGTTTCTATTCATCTACTGAGTTTACCCTTTCATTTGGAAAGTTTTATTTTTTCCAAAATGTTCATTACAGCACATAAACAGTAACGATGCATTAAAACATGGAAATGTTTGCTCTCTGTAGAGCAGGGGTGTCCAACATTGTCTTTCTATTCTCTCTCGGAAAACCAGCCACAGTGTGTAATCAGTAATGTGGGATTAAGGCAGTGCTGTGGTCACGGACGTTTGGGTCGAGTCGTTATTTCTCGCCAAAGGGCGTCCGCACGAGGGCGGTGGCCCCGGTCCTGCGTGAGGGCCGGCCCTGATTTTTAATCAGCTCTGACTGTCTGGTTTGACCGTGTTAGAGGAGACGGACGTGTGGATGTGCATAAGCATGCGTGTCCTTGTCCTTCCGCGAAACGTCGCCCTGCTTCATTGGCGGCTATGATGGTCCGGCACGTTTGCTTGCTCTTATCTCGTAACTGTTGACACAGTGAGACCCTGGACGCGGTCGCTGCGACTCCAGCTCCAGTCCGGCCGCAGCGGGACACACACGCGTGGGCTGTGACTCCAGGAATCAATTTCCTTCTCGGAATTCAATAAGTGGTGAAAAGCAGATGCTCTGACGGATGCCCTTTCGGCTGGCTGTGGCGAGACTTCTTCATTTAGCCGCTGGTTTCATCTGTTGGGGGAGGAAACGGCCAAGCATCCGTAAAATACAGCGTTTCAGCAACCGGTGATGCACTTCAGTGTCAACTTGGGCTCTGCTCTGTCTCATCTTGACGTGAGCACTAATGAACAGACCTACAGATCTGCAGGAGTCGCGTGAACCGAAGTGTCTTCTGTGTATACAGATGTAGTCAGCTAGAATTGACAGTGGAATCTACATTTTTTTGACATAAATGTGCTCATGTTTTCTTTACTTTACATTTCAACAATGGTTAAAATGAATTAAAAAAAGGCTTATTTCGCATTCATCTATTGTTTTGTTGAAACACACAGTTATACAAGTACAACATGCAGTGAAATGTACCCCAAATCACACCTAAAACTGTGCAAACGTAGAGAAAATGTTGGTTGGTCCATGCCATGCCATGTCAAACGAGGTTCATCGATGCTCAGTCAGGGTGCGAGGTTACAAAACCTGTTCTGAAGAGGTTACACTTCAACTGTCAGGCAAATATAACACCATTTTACTCTCCCCGGAGTGGACATCCTGCAAAAATCAACCAAAGAGCAAGTCGTGTAATCTGGAAAATCACAATGACCCCCCACTTAAGGATCAATACTGGATTTGAATACTTAAAAAAAAAACTGCATCCAAAAATACTAAATTAAAGAGTAATATGATCTCTTTATATAAATTATGTATAGTATACATCAATTATTTTTTATGAATATATATTTTTACATGTTTGCAATAAATAATAGCACCCCCCCAAAAAAAGTTAATATAACTTTTTTATAAAATATATACCAATATATAAACCAATATATAAAACTTATTTTTTCACAGGATCAAATAACTTCTGTATGATAAGTTAAAAACAAACTAAACACCACACAAAGACTCCAGATTTGTAAGGAAGTTAACACTAGCAGAGAAATTGCTTTTTGAAAATTAAAGATTCAGGAAATAAATAATTGTGAAAAATTAAGAAAACTTGTTGTATGAATATGTGTTACAAATTGTCCTTAGGATTTTTTGGATGGGCTACTTATAAAAAAAAATAAAAATAAATAAATATTTCATACTTGGTTTGGGTCGTCTGATTCTCTATTATAGGAACAAAGGTATCTAGAGTTGGTCATTCAAGTTCTTGTGAAGCACCAACATTCTGGGTTCTAAATGAAGGTGGGACCAGACAGTCAGAGCTCCTCCCACTTTGTGAAAAAAGTGCACAACAAGCCAATCCAATAAATGTCAGGTCTAAATAAAGGATTTTGGCTCTGCCTATCAAGATGGATTATTCTACAAACATTTCTTAATGGGTTTGGGCATATTTAGGTCGGGTTTTATTGTAATAATAATATAATATATTTATAAGGCGCCTTTCAGGTCACCCAAGGACGTCGTACAATAATTGATGAAATTTGAGTACAAAATGAGGCATATAAATGTACTTACTACAATCTTTTGGCAGACGCTGTTATCTAAAGAGACTAACAATATGAGGACACAATCAAGCTTCAGGACAGTGTGAACAGTGAGAACCAGAAGCAAATATTACTTGGTGAATGGGTTGAATGGAGAGAGAGAATTTCACATTTCCTGGGGGGTGGTGGCCTAGTGTATAGGATCCTTTCCTCTGGACCAAGAGGTCACTGGTTTGAATCCTACCTTCAGCACCACCACTGGGTTCCTGAGCAAGACCCTTGACCTCGAATTGCTCCGGGGAGACTGCCCCCTGTAGGTAGCTAATGGAAGTCGCTTTGGATAAAAGTGTCTGCTAAATGATACAAATGTAAATATTCAGTGCTACGTTAATGCAAGAGTAGTACAAGAAGATGCATCAGGAGAACAGATAAGTCTTTTGGAGGTTTTTGAAGATACAGAGGGATTCTGCTGCCCTCGTCGGTTTAGGCAGCTCGTTTCACCAGCAGGGAACCAAAATGAGACCAGTCTGGAATGGAGTTTTAATTGTGTGTAGGGATGACAGAGCCAGATGACGTTCCTCGGAGGAACAGAAGAACATGTACCAGATGACATTGTGTTATAAATGCTAATTCAGTGTCATACACATCAATTTTCTACTCGTTCTGAATAGCTTCTGGATGTATGATGTCTTTTACCGTCTTGGGTTTGTGTTTTTTGGCCTTTTGGTTAACGACCATGTCTGAAATAATTCTTCCTGACCCTGTGGCTTTCTGTCTCCTGTCGCATAATACTAATAAGATTTATATGGCCAGGGTTAGTCTCTGGACTGCCCGTCTCCTGCGTAATAGACAAGGACAGAGCTGACCACCGTGCTAATGCCTAGAGCCGACAGGACGGGGGGTCAGAGTTCAGCGGATACACGTGTCATAACGCCCCTGTGATGAATGAGGCGTCGGATGCGCTGTGTCTGGCCTTCACTCATTCGAGCTATATTCACTGGTGTGCCCACAGCGGGTCGACCGCTACGCCTCTTTTCTTCTTCCTCTACATTCTCTCTCTTCTCTTTTTTTCTCAGGATGGTGGACGACCTCCACCGATTGGTCAAGGCCGCTGAGCTAGACACGCCCTTCATTCTGGTTGGTTCAGAGCTAGGCGCCCTCAACGGCAGGTTCTACAGCCACATCCACGACGCGTAAGTCTTCTCACCTCATATCAATCACTTTGACAGCTTGGACAAACTGTGCGACGGCTCTTTGGCACGGCGCCTCCTTGGCATGGCGGTCGTGTCCCCGGCGGCCCACCTGAAACCAGATGTGTAACTTAAGAAAAGAAAACAAAGAAATCTTGTAGGGCTGGCTTTGAATCCTAGTCGAATAAAGTGCATTATTATTATACACGTCAAGATAGACGTGCCTAGCACTCAAGAAGCACTCTGCGAAATAACCTCTCTCTAGTGCACAAGGAGAAACTCTTGGCTGGTACCCTCCGTGTAATCTAACAGGTTTAGTGCACGATCAGACAAATACACTAATGTTAATAATTGATGAAAGCACATAACCAGAATTATGCAAAGCACATCAAGGTAATTGGTGACCATTCAGTTTTATTCATTCATTAAATTGTACTGCCTTGATGCATCTGCGATAATTAATTGACACTTAAATGAAAATGATACAAATCTCTTTTTCCACACTCCTCAAAAAGGGGGTGATGCCATAGAAGAGACATTTTAAATCCCTAAAGAACCATCTTTAGGGATCTAAATGAGATGTATGTGTGTGATGAACTTTGTAAAGATATGAAGAACATTCACATAATGTAAAGCTTCATTGCCAGTTTAGGGGTTCTTGCTAGAACCATTACACAGCATTAAGGATCTTTACACACTCTTACATTTCATTTACAAAAAGGAGTTCTTTAGAGCAGCAGTCCCAAACCTTTTACTGCTATACTGCCCCACAAAGCCAAAATGCAGTAACTAGATATTTGAAATTGTCTTTAGACTACAAGTGGGGTTTAGGACTCTATTTAGTCTTGTGAGATAATATCCTGGTCCCGTTTCAGAGAAATGATGGTGTCAAAATTGCAGTAACTAAAAAATCAGTGTTAATAATAAAACTTTAAAGCCATTAATTCTCAGTTTCAGCTTTGGCGTAGTTACTGCATTTTGGCTTTGTTGGGCAGTATAGATACTAAAACTGAAAACAAAGTGCGTAAAAATACGAAGAAGCTCCCCAAAGTGCGTTTGTTTGTTATTTTTCTAGCTTTTGGGCAAAATTTTTATCACTTGACCGAGATGAGCTTTTTAATTTTTCAACAGAAAATATCTTTCAGGCTCTGATTATCAAGAAGATATTTTTATTCTGTCTATCTGTGTGGCCTGGTACCGAATGACTGATACCGATCCGCGGCCCGGTGGTTGGGGCTTTTTAGAGAACTAAAAATGTCACTTTCGGACACCTTTATGTTTACAGGGTGTCTGCGGGGTTTTAAAATGTATTAAAAAGTGATCAATCAAAATTGCCAAATTTAAGGCCATTAAAAGTGTTAACTTTGAGCGGTATTATAAAAAAAAGGAATTATTTTTTCAGACACTGAGGTTTCCTATTTTGAGTGAAATTCTATCTGCTAGTGTTTGTGTTAGTTCGTTTAAACGTAGGCTTTAGCTTGTCGTGCACGTAATCAAATATCCTCGTCTCAATCCTGAAGTCTCATACGGATTAAAGTTTTCCGTTGCTATGGCGAATTTCCGTCAACTTAGGTCGCTAAATCTCAATTTTGAGAATATTGAAAACATGTTTGGTAGAAGAATGTCTCCATGCTGTTTATTTATCTCTGCTGTGACTGAGCTGGATATCCTCCATGCCAATGCAGGTCTCTGCTGTTCT
Organism: Clupeocharax schoutedeni; assembly: GCA_037974565.1. NCBI lineage: Eukaryota > Metazoa > Chordata > Actinopteri > Characiformes > Alestidae > Clupeocharax > Clupeocharax schoutedeni. The sequence continues at coordinate 2,059 of JBBPDH010230058.1, read as the reverse complement.
TTCTAAATCCTTCTACCATGGACTGATTATGGTGTCCTGCACCTCCACCCTCCTTCTGACAGATTTAATGTTTCATCGGCACTGATGCGCAGCTGTTAACCCCATAAATCACACCCCCCTCGCCCCGCAGCACCTGCTAAATGAAAATACTGCCCCCGCAATGGCATCGACCCCATTTGTTCTAAAGGGTGGACTGGCTGGGTGACAGTTTACGCCTTGGTCTCATTCATTAGAAAGGTTACAGTGGGAGGTTGTGGCCAGTCCTGGTCAGTCCTGGTAATGGCAAAGACTTCATGAAATGAATAATAAAATGTGTCAAATATAGGGCTGTCATGGAAAGTCTGTTAATTTTCTTCTCTCAATTAATTGACATTGATTCGTTGGCGGGATATGCATAAACACTGTTATCCTTTAATGATTACGTATTATACCTTTTTTTAGTTATAATACGTCTATGGGCATACACAACTCACATACAGAGATCTCACCAGCTTTATTCTTCACAGTTTCAGGCCCTTTCAAAATGAGCCGTTTATGCAAATAAGCTGTAGCTGGCCACACCCAACCCATCCCATGTTTACGCTGCGCGTTTAACACACGTGAAAATCAGAAACCAGAGGCTCTATCAGCCCTATATGTTGGACCTCGAGTCGGACCCAGAGCGAGATGAACACAACACTTCATGAGTGACTCGCCTCTGCCTGTAGCCACAGCACTCGGCGTCTTCTGCTACTCGTAAAACCAGCAAACAAAAATGAAGGATCTTCAACTAATCTAGGGGGTGGTGCCCGAAAGGTGAGGGGCGGTTCTATGCAAATTTCCTTATTCTGACCTCAGAGTACGGGAGTGTCTAAAAGGCTCATAGAAGCATATGGTTCCTGACACCAAAATCTTTCAATTCACTCAGAAAACGGATGGATGTTTTCTTTCGAGTGTTTATAGGAGCAGTAGAGACAAAAATGGAAAAACAAAAAGATGCAGAAAAAGAGTTTTGCATAATATTTCCCCTTTAAGTTAAGATGTGTTTAATAAGATCAGATCAGTTAACAGACTTTAAATTCACGTTAATCAGGATAAATTGAGGGTTCCTATAGTATGTCAGTTGTTGTGGTATTGTGTGGGTTTTTTTTGTTTTTCCTTCAAAAAAAAAAAAACAGCATTAAAACTGCTGACAGGTTGAAGGGAGTAACTTCTGGTAACACCTGTCAAGGTATGGGATATATTAGGCAGCAAGTGAACAAGCAGGTCTTGAAGTTTATTCTGGACGCAAGAAAAATGCGGTGTATCTGAGTGACTTATGGGGGTTTTCCCCTGACTGGTACCAGCTTGTTTTGTTTCAACTCTGCTAGCTTTTTTTGCTTTTCCATCACTAAAAGCTGGTTCCTGGTACCCAGAACCATTCTTGGTACCACCTTGGCTGAGGTTCCAAGCGTGCCGAACCGATACTAAATAATGACGTACATATTGGAGGTTGCTGATCGGTGGTGGCTATGGTTATGCCAGTGTTGTTGACTGAACGTTAGCTTTAGCCTAATGTAGCTTCTTTAAGCCTTGTCTGGTGCCAATTGTCAATTTTGTGTCAAACAGCCACAAACCAAGGATAAGAAATTAAACCCCTCTGATTGTAATGATACCTCAGCTTAGAGTGCTCCACTCGTGCTGCTGCTCAGAACCGAACTGAACCGAACCGAGCTGGAACCAGTCAGTGGAGCACCCCCTTTTGAGAAGGGCCAAATTACAATGACCAGACCACTGGGTCAAAGCATCTTCAAAACCAGTATCTAGTACTTAGGAACTACCAAGGAAGAGCAACTGGCCATCTGTCAACAGAGTCATGGACACTCAATTAATGCACTTAGTGGAGTGGAAGTGGAGGCTTTCCCGTCTGGTCCAAGCCCACAATCAAGCTGCTGTAGCCTGAGCAGCACACTAAACCCTCATTGTTTCCAGGGGGGACTGTCCATGTAACTATTGACTGTAGTACTGTCACTGTAACTAATGACTGTAAGACTGTCTCTGTAACTAATGACTGTAAGACTGTCCCTGTAACTAATGACTG
>JBBPDH010229958.1:0-12294 GCA_037974565.1 Clupeocharax schoutedeni | reverse complement strand
AAGCAACAATACATGAAACTAGGAAGAACGTGGCTAACTTAAACAGAACTCAGGGACATGGAGAAAACACAAAGCATAAACCTCACAACTTAAAGTCCTTAGCAAAACGCCGGCAAAAATACAAACAAAAAAGCAAAACAGGGCACGGATAATTGGCAAAGCCAGTCCAGACCGTGACACACTAATAATATATTCCAACCATTAAAGTCTTAACTTGATTTACACATATTGATACAGAGCATTGTTCATATTTAGGGAAGGTAGTTTTTCAAATTAATTTGTTTTGTACAGTCCTGCATGCTCTTAATTTTAGCCATTCATTCTTAGCAGCATATATAAATATGATAGTCAGTATAGTTTGCTGGCTAGCTATTTCACTTCACCGTATCAAGTGCAAATAAAAATAATCGACAGGGACTAGATTATCAATATGGATAATGGATTTTAGGGGTGGGTTTGTGGGAATTTAGCCATAGGCCCAGATCACATTTATAATTTTCAGGGAGAAAATGAAGATTTCCAGGGTGCATTCGCACCTGTTTTCATATTGTCATATTTTGTTGAACGCCAGAGACAGCAGGTGTAGGTCGTACCTGCAGGAGCATTCCAGAGCATTCTCATAAAGAAACGCACTCACACATGCACACAACCATTGCTCATCTGCTGCCATTTACCCTGTCAGTCAAGGCTACAGTTCAAAACTGCAACCGGACTAGCCTGTTTTGGATTTGGCAAGGTATCACACATGATTACGGAACGCTGAATACACAAAGTGAAGTTACAGAGAATTTGACAAGAATGTGGTGCAAACTGGCTGCTGCCTTTTCCAATAAATTTTAGACAAAATAGACTGTGACTGTTTCAGTCTTTGTCTGACAGTGAAGGAGTATTCTAACATTTTTACTTGATCTTGATCCACCTCTCCTGTGATATATAGATGATAACCAAGGCAGAGGTAACATTGTCCTGTACTAGAATGTTGACTAGAAATACTCACAATAGGATCCAGTGAAAGTTACATTTCAGCCTTTCAAAGTTTGATCCTAATTCCTGTGGTTTCATTCCATTATGTGTTCTTGGTTCAGTTCCTGCACTGCTCTGCTGTTGCTCACATATATTGAACTTTTGGATGCTTTCACACCTGCCTCACTTGGTCCAGACCTTCGAATTTCATTGGGGGCGAAAGATGCCTCTGAATACAGGACCAACATTTGTTCTGACCAAAAGAGATGGTCTTGGTCTGAATCAAACTGAATCATGGTTTGGTTCATCAGAATCAGAATCAGAAAACTTTATTTATCCCGAAGGAAATTGTTCAAGTTGGAAATTTGTTTGAAATTTGTAATGAAGAAACATTTTTTTTGTTTAGACCTTTGGACCTATTGTAGGGTTGAGGCAGGCTATTGTGAGAGAACTGTGAGAGAAGTGAACCACAGTAGCACGAATAAACGCAGATTACAGGACGAATCAACAGTAGATGATGACAACTGGTCATAGGAATGTCATACAAAGTTCTGTACTTCACTCACAAAATTGAACTGTGGAATCAAACCTAACTGGATCAAATGCATTCACCCTTGGCTAGAAGCTTGGTCCAGACATTCAGGTGTGAAAATAACAGTAGCAAATTATTTTTGACCAAAAGCGAGGAATTAAACCTAACAAACATTTGACAGTGGAGCTTAAGTAATAGACTGCACTTTGAATACACTCTGCTTCTGTTTTTTGAAATGCCACTTTTACTTAAGTGTGAAGTGTCATTTTACCTCAGTTTTGGCTTCACCACCCACCTCTGCTAGACTACAGTAATGTGCTCTGTGGTGAAGCAACCTGTTAGCTGCATTTTAATCTCTTCAGCTAAGCCAAGTGCAGTGGCCGCAGGCCGTAGAGCTGCTGCTGTGTGAGCCCTTGACAGATTGGGGGAGTCTGTGGCTATTCTTGGTTCCCTGTCTCTGTGAAAACATGCTGAAAATGGTTGACATTTTCATCATTTTGTGGTGCGATTGGTGACAGAATGCGAAGAGACATACACGAGCCAAATGGTTAACATGCAGGGCGCAGCTCTCACAATGAATTATGATTCATAGTCACCTGATATAGGACAAAAACACGGTAATAACAGTTTGCAGATAATAACAGTTTGCAGAACATATCAGCATTCTACAGCAAGTCTTTAACACACCATGTGACATCAGGGAACATGAACTACCTTTGTTACAGTTTCTCCTCTCCACCCCTATCATTTACATCAATAGTCTGGAATCGCTTGACATTTGAATCGTTTTATATATTTTATCTATAGTGACAGCAGAAATACACTTTTATTTGTAAAATTATTTTTATATGTTTTATAGTTAATGCCAGCTAATGTTATAGTTAATGTTAATTTGTAAAGCTGAAGTATTTTGGTATAAAATAAACTCAGATATCTAAGTATTATCTAAGAATTCACTGTCAAGTTTGAAATGAAAGGAACTCGTAATGATTTCTTTTGATGCTAAATAGCTCAAGAATGTCATCTCTCTCTCTCTCTCTCTCTCCCTCACACTCTCTCTTGCTCTCTCTGTTTCTCTGCTCTCTGTCTCTCTTCTCTCTCACTCTCTTCTTTCTTTCTCTCTCTTGTTCTCTCTCTCTGCCTCTCTCTCTTCTTTCTCAGTCTGTATGTCTGTCTGTCTCTCTCTCTCTCTCTGTTTGTATTTCTCTCTCTCTCTCTCTATGGGATATGGGAAAAGCCTTCACATGGTGGCATTTGACCTTTTTGAGATTTTGATACCATCTGAAAGCCTATTTCAAGCTCTTTCAAATATGTTTTCCTTATTTTCATACCTTGTCCCCATCAAATATTATAATTGCCCAAAGTCAGCTGAAAAGTTGAGATTTAATTTTGAGAAAAAACACTTAAAAGACATAGCAGTAAAGTAGCAGGAGATAACGAGAATAATGAATCACTTTACATTAGTAAAACATTAATTAAGCAATGTACATACAATAAAAGGTCACATTGGCACCAAGCATCACACAACACTGATAAATTAACATTCAATGAGTTCAACTTACCAAGTTTTTAACATAGTTAGTTATGAAGTATTTTAAGAGTAAATAACACAAAAGACTCACACAGAGATGGTTCATTAAGGCTCCAACAACACATGTCATATTGATGAAACATATTTAAGAGATATTGTGACAATAACAAATTATAAGAATAATAATAACCTAACTATACAATATAAGTTTGTTAATTATATATAATGCATACTTCACATTCACATCAAGTAAAAACATTTTTTTAATATTAAACATGTTAAGTCTTATTTATGTACTATACATCAATTATTTTATATTGATTGAACCACTATTTTCTATCCTTTTTTAAAAATTCACTTTTGGCATGGCGTACTTGAAATGACAGAAAATATAACAAACATATCTACAGCAGATTTTAGGCGTCCAGTGCACAAAGACACCCTTTCTTTTAAAACTGGCCTCGACCCTGACTGCACTTAACAAAGCAGTTCATTACCAGAATCACTTAATTCATCTGAACCTGGGGCTGGGGGGCAAAGCAAGTCTTGTTTTCCTCTGCAACAAATTCCCTAATTTCATTGTAAAGGTTAGCTTGCATTTTAGTGTCAAGACCCTTAAGAATAAGTTGATCAGGTAAAGCATTTGGATCAAGAATATCCAAGTGTCCTTTCCAGGTAACGGCAGCGAATCATCTGCAGCTCCTCTGGCAAGAAACGAGTTGAACATCGCCGTCCGTTGTTGTACTTCCAGAAACAGATAAAATACCATCACCCTAGTGTGGAACTGGTAATGGTGGCAGAATCTCCCTGACGTCCTCCATGATTTGAAATGCAGAATGATAAATATCAGACAGTTAAAATGCTAAAATTACCCATAGAGATATCCATAGCCTAATACATAGCCTTTAGTTTTACTGTGTTAAGAGTTTAGTCCCTGACTGTTTTGACTGTAGGTTGATAGCCATGCAGTACAACTGAGAGAAAAAAAGTTACCTTCGTAGCATGACTGATCTTGCTCGTTGGTAAATTCCCCATCTCCACCCTCATATTCACCATCGTCCTTATTTCTTGATGTAAAATAATTTAATATAACCTCGTTCAAGACAGTAGCATCCCTTGGATTGAGGAGGTTAAGTCTTTTCAGCTTGTTGAGCTGTGCAGCCACCTCGCAGTTCAGCGTAAACTGTCCAGTAGGTTTACCTTACCATTTTTTAAAAGGGTAATCTTATTAAGCTGAGTATAAAATGAAAAGTGTTGTGGGATCGTATTTGGGGACGTATTTAGGGTTTACACGATATACACAGGCACTTTTAAGTTTTTTTTTACCACATCAAGTATACACATATCTTTGATCTCTCCTTAGTGGGGGGCTACTTTATGAGTGACTCCAAAGCGGTCCTGCAGGGCTGCACTGACCGCTGGACACTGCAGGACCGCTGGGCAATGCCACTGCTCTTCCAGATGACAGCCTGCGTGGATGTGAAAGTCATGACCCTCGGTGAATGGACGGCATTCAGCTATAGGTCGACACGCTCACCCTACTATGACCTGGCCCTGCAGGGCGATGACAGTGCCCTCTATGCATGGCTGCTGGGAGTGCGGCACCGTTTCCCTGTGCAGCTATCACTGGGCCAATGGTATCAGCTCTGCCTGCGTCGGGACGCTCTGCAAAACAGCTTTAGCCTGGAGGTTAGCGGTAGCCCATACCCCCAGCAGCGCACTGTCATTGCTCAGGCAACCCCACCCACCGGGACCCTGCTGCTGGGCTGCCAGCCACAGGACGCCCCTCCAGGGGTCACTCTGGCCACCATCGAGCTGTACCTGTTTCGAGTTTGGGACAACGTGAGGCCGCATGAGGCCTGTGAGGATGGAACGGTCGTGGGCTGGGACTCTCGCATGTGGGGCATCACCCGACCCCAGGCCAGGGTCCAGGACAACACGCTGCACTGCGGTGAGTGTGGTCACTATGGAAACGTGCCTAGTGACAAGACAATTGGTCAGACCTATAATGGCAGAGATAATGTGGGCAATTATAGTGTATACAGTAGTCTTAGTCTGGGTGGTTCATTTAAGTTGGGTATACACTATGCGATTTTTACAGTCGTCTTATTCAGCTCCTGCTCAAACTGTACGGCTCAATCGCAGGGGTTAGAAGTTCGTAGCTCACGATTCATGTCCTCATACTATACGGCCCAATGCTCTGATGCTACCTAACTGCTCACACTGTACACCCATACACGATACGTGGAGGTTGATCAGAGACCAGATTTAGATATTTTAAAAAATGTACTTAGAAACTAACGTAGTACATAAATAACAAAAAATCTCTTTGTAAGTACTAATAAAAATAAATCTACCTCTGGGATATTACTAAATGGTTTGCTTCATTAAATAAATACAAAAATATCTTGCATCAAATTGTGCAAACAGTTCTGCACCACACCACGACATTGAGGTAGAAAAGTCACATTATTATAGCCATAGTCAACTGATCAGTAATGTCCATCAAACTCTTTTCATGGTTGTTGTGGTCATGATCATTTTGTGAGGCCACATCGAAGACATTTGGATGAGCTTGCCAAAGTTCTACACGTTGGGCCTCCATCGCTTGTGTCCAGATCACACACTGCGCTGCAATGCTGCGCTGTCCTTTTCACTTCCAGTTCTGTGTTTGCGCATGCGCAGTGTGAGAGGTTGCATTAAATCGGCTCGTGGCACTGCTTCAACAGTGCGATACCCTCACAAGGGGCGACCAGGATTTCAAATTGCTGATCAGGAGCTGGTCGTGAGTGTTAATAGCTCATTACCGCAATCCAATGCACAACAAATGATTAAGGCGTAACTCGAGCCGATCCCCAAAAAAATCACACAGTGTATGCACAGCTTTAGTCTCTAGTGTACACGTGTATGCATGTTCTCTCTTCCTCTCTCTCTCTCTCTCTCTCTCCCTCCCTCTCTCAATTTCCCTTTTTTGAATGCATGCTATTGGTTTTCTTTCACAACCACTCACTGCATACTCACTGTGCCTCATCAGTTCACCACTTCTGTGGCATTTTACTTTGAATACTATGTGTAATTTGCATAGTATATACAATATGGATAATGCATGATGATTAGGCCCTTATTTATTTTGAAGCATTTCATCCAGTTCCTAGAATGGATGTATAGACTATTGTCAGTGGGGGTGCACAGTCGGAAATGGCCAGGATCCATGTTCATACAAATCACATTATTGGTCATTCTTTTTAGGACTGTGCGGTGTGACATTTTTTTTTTCAGTTATTAAATATATTCTGTGATATGTATTCATATTCACATTTGTTTGCATCTATCTAGCATGCAATCTAACTTACTCAGTATAACCTTACTGTCCTGCTACAAACCATGAAAGCATGAAAACAATGCTATTGTTGTAGCAGCTTGTTGCTGTATAGTAAAAATGGCCAGAAATATCATAGGCTTATGTAGTCAAAAAATCAGTAAAACACCTGTAAACAAACCAGAATCACAGTCGGTCATTAAAAAAATACATTATCGGGCACCCCTTACTGTGATAGTCGAGAGATCTGCTCTTGGTTCTTCATCTTTTTGCATGACTTTTCTGTAGGCATGCAGAATCATTTAGGTCTTGTGCGAGTCAAACGCGACATTAATCCATCATCTGAAAGTGGTGAGTGCAATGTCATCTCATTTTACTAATCATGTATGTTAATGCAGTGTTACATGTGTGTGTTTTTTCTTGATGTAGGTTCTAAGAACCCATTTCAGGTATTTGTGTGATACCTTTGTTGATTCTGCATTTTCTCTTACAGCGACAACTCCTTTGAATGCTCGGGATTTCCTCTCAACTGGAGGTAAATGTTTAGACTACTGTGAAAATGCTCTGTACAATGAAACTCTTACGTTACATAGTACATGTACAAACTCTTACGTTACATAGTACATGTACTAGAAAGTGAATCACACTTCTGTATGCGTGTGTGCATGTGTTTCCTCTCTCAGCTCCGTTTCTGTCTACACTGGCCCTGATCACTGCTACAATGAGTTCACCCCAACAGCGAAGTAAGTAAGCAAAAGTCACTTGTATTATGCTGTTGGCAGGTTTGGCCATGTTTTTTTTTTTTGAGGTAGATGCCCAGCCAAATGATGATCTATTCATAAAACATCAATGTTGTGACTTTTTCTTGCTAGCAAGACTAAGAGTTGTATCTGTTAACACATAATCCATTGTGTTTTAAATTATCTAGCAAACACCGCCCCAACTACTACTCTTACTACAAGAACTACACCTGCTACAGCTACATTTGCTCCCACTACCAGAACTGTCAACGCGATTAATATTGTTGCGACCCCAACAAACACCTCTAAAACTACCAGTCCTACCATTACAACTGCCTCTGCTACTGAGTCAGCTACTACTGTTACCATGACTACCAGTAAGAACACCATGACTACAGGTCCTGATAGAACATCTACCGTCGCAGCTACAGGTCTGGCTACTACTACCATAGCTACTGTAGCTACTAACACAAATACTACTGCTACACCCACTACTGCAGTCGCAGAAACCATCACATCAATGAGTCATATGTCTACTGTCAACATCCCAACTATACATCTTCCACATCTTTCCACAACTGAAACTCTTTCTGCATCTGCTACTCTTAGAACTATTAATACAACCGTAGTTATGAACATAAGTACTAGTGATTCAGACACTACTGCAGCCATAATAAGTAGCACAACTACAAATCAGCCCACAACTGCTACTGCTATATTTACACCAACAACCATACTTACCACCACAAATACTATGGGTGCATCCAATATTGCTTCTGATTCAGTCAATACTGTTACCATAGTAACCACCACACCTACTATTACTGCCACCACCCCAGGCACAAGTCTACCCACATCTGATAATCTTAGTACTACGACATTTACTCCTACAGCCATAGTTACCTCCACAAGTAGCACTGATTCAGCCACTAGTGCAGCTGTAACAAGCAGCACAACTACAAGTCAGCCCACAACCGCTACTACTACATTTACACCAACAACCATAATTACCACCACAAATGCCACAAGTGCATCCACTCTTGCAGCCGAAGTAGCCACCATGTCTACAAGTCCTACTACTTTAAACACCACCCCAACTACAAGTCTTTCCACAACTGCTACTCTTATTAATACTACATTTACACCTACAGCCATAGTTACCACCACAGGAACTACTAATTCAGCCAATACTGCTACCATAGTAACCACCACACATGCACTTACTGCCGCCACCCCTGATACAAGTCTACCTACAACTGATAATCTTAGTACTACTACATTTACTCCTTTAGCCATAGTTACCTCAACAAGTAACACTGGTTCAGCCACTAGTGCAGCCATAACAAGCAGCGCAACTACAAGTCAGCCCACAACTACATTTACACCAACAACCATAATTACCACCACAGCAACAACCACACCTTCTACTACTACCACCATTCCAACTAATTCCACTGATCCAGCCATTACTGCTGCCGTAGTAACCACATCTGTTACTAATGACACAATTCCAACTATAAGTCTTTCTACACGTGCTACTCTTAGTATTTCTAATACAAACATAGTTGCCACTGAAAGTACTACTGATTCAGCCACTACTGCTGCCATAGAAACCACCACACCTACCCCCCAGCTAAAGAACTTGGTACTCTGTTTACTCCTACAACTATAGGAACCATCACATCAACAAGTCCTACTACTACAGCAAATACTACACATACAAGTTCACCTACAATTCCTGCTTTTAGTGCCACTACAGTTTCTGCCACAATAGCAATAAATATGACTGATTCAGCCTCTACTGCAGCAATTGCAAAGACCACATCTACAAGCCCTACTGCTACAGCTACTAACACAGTTACGAGATCTCCTGCTACGACTACTCTTATTACAACATCTGCTCCTACTACCACAGCTATACCCATAGCTACAGCTCCACTAACAACTACTACTGGTATGTCTACATCTACTATATCTACCGTAGCAGCCGCAGCTACTACCACAATTACAGCTCCAAATCCGACTGACACTCCTTCTAGTGATTCTACGTCTGCTCCTTTTACCAGAGCTACTACCACCACTACCACTGCTGTCACTAATGAATCTTTTATTACTTCCCCTGCAGCTGCTTTAGTCACTGCACCTTTCGCTTAATTCACACCTGTGTCAACCATGCAAAGCACAACCCTGTTAATCCTGTCCAGTGGCGCTTTTCCACTAGTACAAGGAGCTGAATTCGAAGTACAAGCACTGCTGTCTGTTTGGGCTGAAGATACGTTTCAGTGGGAGTTTTCTATGATGCTAGCAAATTTGAACAGTTTGACAAATGGAAATATGCTCCAGGGTATAGCTAGCAAGTTAGTTGGGCTAGGTTTTTGTTGCACAGCTAAAGAATGACAAACTACACTGGAGAATCAAAGCGTGCTCCAAGTTTTGTGCCATTGCAATATGGATCAACAACGGCATGGTTCCTTTATGCCTGTGGAAAAGTGCCTCACATCTTACTGTCTCTAAAAGTTCTGTGGCTCACAAAGAGTGTATTTATATATTTTACCCCCACAGAACAAAGCACAGAGGGTCATGAAGTATCGACTGGTAGCCCCACAGGCCGTCCCACTATAGTATCATCTACAAGACTGAACCCGTCTTTCCCCTCTCTAACCACACTAACCCCCACGACTCTTACAGCAGACAAGACCATATTTCTTCCAGCAGCTACAATCAGCACTTTACCCAAAGGTATGCAACAGTTAACCTATGTACTTTCAACATCTTCTAATTTACACAGAAAAAATAGATTCCTCTGTCATAACAGTGATTACATAACAGTGCTTATGACATTATTATATAGATAACAGTGATTGTTTGATTACATATAGATTACATTTTCTTTCCTAATTACCCAACATTGCAGGATTCTACTAGGAATATATTGTTATTACTTATTATTTGGAATTATCCTGTTCCAATTTTTGTAATACGGCACAGTAACAGACTAAATGAAATGGCCCTTGTCAGGGTAAATTTTTAAAAAAAGGAGTTTGTTATAATATGTACACTGAATAAAGTTGCTTCCTTAGTCTATTTGTTCCTCATATGGAAATTAAGGGGTAATGAATAGCCTGTTTTTAGTACACAGGTATGTCTGTTACCAAATGTCTGTTCTATCCACAGCAGTTTATTGTTGTCCATCCATGAAGGTATAGAGAGAGTTTAGAGCTTGGTCTGTTTTTGTACAGGGCAGCCAGTTAGAATAAACGTCTTGTACATGTGTCATAAGGTCAATGGAGGCTGGAAAACTGTCATGGAAATAAACTTATGCAAATATCAAAAGCAGGAAAACTGTAAGCTAGTTCCATGTAACGTAAGTTAGAAAAACAAACAATAGGAGCAGAGAGCATCTCGGTACGTCTATGAGAATAACTAATCATGGTATTGTAGTTAGGTCCGTTTGACTAATCACAAGTGAAAAACTAACATATATTTGAAAAACTGAACCTCAGCAGGTATCTTACAGGGCTTCAGGACCTTGAAATAACATTTTAAATTCAATAATATACTTTTTCTCTTTAAAGATTTAACAATGGTGCTGCAGTGCAACATTTCCCAGTTCTGTGATGACCAAAGTAAGCCAAAAAAAGTTTTAGTAATGATTCATGTTTATTATTTCCCCATGCGGATATTGCTTAAAAGTCTCTGTCTGTGTCTCTCTCTTTCTCTCTCTCTCTCTCACTTTCTAAAAATATACTACTAGATGTTTGTCCGTGTTGAGGTGGAACAATCTAATAAGACTGTACAAGACGTTCAGGCCTGGGTATATAGACGCGTCTTTATTTTATTGTACATTATGATGCAGTTCTTTTCTTCTACCTTTGTCATTTTCACCCTCTCCTCATTTTCACCTTCAGTTTTCAGACCTTTTCCAACCTGAATGTGGTCATGTGGATCTCAAGCTAGGCTCATCAGCCACATCAACCACATATTCAAACACGATATCCAATGAAGCTACAACAGCAAGCAAGTCTGCCTTATGCCAGAGTACCTCTACAGTCAAACCACAGGTAAATGTTCCTAGGAATGAACATGTTCAGAGTTCTATCTTACCAAGTATAATTAAAATTGAGTGTGATTTAAATTCATTTTGTTTTTTACAGGACATTAATGTGGACTGTGAAGACAAGAAAGATTTCAAGTAATCTGCGAACATGTATTTTAAAGCTATGAGTTATTAGCATCTGGCTAGAAGCACAGAATCAAAATCCCTAGCTAACGTTCTGCTGCATCTTCATCACAGGAAGACCAACTGCAGCATTCTGCTTCAGTTAAGCGAAACCACAAACACATGCTTCATAAGGCAGCTTCTCCGGGACAAAGAAAAATCTTTTCTCCGTGTCGAATTACTGGGAGAGGTAGAGAGAGTGGGTGGGTGAGACCAAAGATGTCCTTCATTCTAATGAATTATTCATGGAGTTTCTAAAGTTTATTAAGAGGTGGTGGGTAAGAGGTGATCAATCATCTACCAATGACCCACAATAATGCTCAAGTCCAATGGGCCATTGATTATGCACCACTGCAGCACTCAGTAATTTGTCCTTTTAGGAAGAAACCTGTGTCTGGATGAGCATATGTTGCCCTCTGGAGACGGTTTTATATATTGCAACTCCTCCGTTCCTTCATCTGAAGTCTGCAAGGCAGAGAATCCAGTCAATGTCACATGGTAAGACATGTGTTCTTAATGCTCTCCTGTTTCCATCTTTTTCCAAATATGGAACATTTTTTATGTTTAAGTGTCTAGAACATACCAGATCTTATAACAACTTGATGTCCCCCCCTAGCTATAAGAAGAAAATCCCCCAAGTCTTTACTAAGGATCAGGCAGAGCGCTGTAACAGTGAGTATTTGCAATATGATCAAACCACTTCACCAAAAAACACCTGGGAAATGCATTGTGGGCTATTAAAGGAATTTGTGCAATTTTTCCATTGCACCATATGTAGTCAGTTGCACCAAAGTGAATGTTTCTACAAGTGATTATACCTCATCACACAATCCGCATGCCTAAATCATCACACAAACTGCAGTGGGTTGTTAACTATTCTCAAACATTGTATAGTTAACTATATATAGTTATAAGTAGAGTTGAGCCGGATACTCGGCTGAAACGAGTATCCGGTACGGATAAAGCACTTTTGACGAGTACGAGTATCAT